>CAJQUW010014485.1:7500-50644 GCA_907163375.1 Prostheceraeus crozeri
ACCGAAAGGCTCTACACACTTTCTGTATAAAGATACGGCCCATTCTGTATCAAATTGATTTGAACTTTCACATGGTAAATGTTGCATATCAGATTTTACATGAACAGTGCAGAATGAGTGTCGCAGAACTGATGAAAAACTTTTTGAACAAAACTTAATACTAGATCATCATCATTCAATTTACTTATAGCAATATGATTAGATGATATAATATAAGTCAATGTTTCCACAAGTTTACAATCAACTCGAAGGAGATAATTAAATTTTTCAATAATGTTTCAGGAGTTCATGTTTGTCTTTCTTGCTGAATCACAATCTTCTTCACCAACGTCTTCTCATTTCTTGGAATAAGATCTACATAATAAGCTTCCTCTCGATATATTAACGGTTTATGACCACTTATGTGGTAATTAACGTTAAAATTATCATAGCTTGTTAAGGCGCTAGCGAGGTAACCTAAATCATTTCTTAAACTTGGACTTAAACCAACAATCCAATCTTTCTCAACTACATGATGTTACAATAAGTATAATCATACATTGTGCGGAGTAAATTGGACAATATGTTTACACGCTTTATTCAAGAAATCATATATAAACTTTTTACATGATAAGAGATCTTTCTTTGGCCACTGTGGAATGTATACTCGGCACCCCTTTTCACATTGGTAAGCAGCTGTACGTCTCATATTAATAGTCATCACCTCATGATCAAAAGTATAGACACAGTTGCTATAAACAAGTTGAGTGACACCCACTTCCCAATTCCCATTTAGCTTTGTGCATGATCAATGGGAGTAGAAAAAGAGTGCGGCTCGATTACTAGTAAATCTCTTTGTACGCCGCCATTGCTAAGCAAAATCAATGATAAAACGACATTTGTATATTGCTAATCTGCAACTTTGCATAACATCATGAAGACTTGGATTTTGGACTCTCTACAATATATCAGAGGTGATCGTGATGGAAACGTACATTTCAAAAATTCTCATGGTCATACATCAAGAGGAATTACATTAACATGGCGACAATTTGTCAACCTCAATGATATCATGAGGGATTTGGAATATTTTGAAACATTAAGATTCATCTCCTTGGGTGATCAAGATTGGCTTCAACATTACAGAAATGAAATTCAAATCTACCATTCTCATTCCGCAAACTGTTTCTCAATTCGCAAATACAATTGGGAGAAGTATAGAAGATACATACATCGCTCCATCATGACATTTATTCGTCGTGAGTTCATCGCCCTACTAAAAATCTTAATCAGACATGACTATCCACACATCATGAGTTGGAAATTAGATTCCTACAACGTATTGAAACGATCATGATCGAAACGTCTATTTCAAAGATTCAACTGGAAATGTGAGAAGAGAGTTTGCTTTATCTTATCGCCATTTTCAATCTCGACATCATATCATGAAGGATTTGGAAATACTTCTATATGAAAAGACATTCACGTATTGGAAATCGCATTCTGGTTGCGCGTCAACAATCGGCGAATTCAACCTCTATCATTCCAACTTCATACTAAACTTCACATTTCATCAAGGTAGTTGGGAACAAAGTATAAAAGGAAGGTACATCGCTCAATTTACTCATTCCTTTCATCATGAAGCGCCATCGCTACAACCATCGTCAACATTCTCCGTCGCTTCAGACTCTACACCAAAATCGATCTCACAACATTACACCAACAGCTTCCAAACAGCAAGTATTACCCGGGCCGACCTCAAATGTTAGTGGTGAAGATGAACAATTCACGGAATCTTCAACTCTTCCCAAATGGGACTGTACAGATTCTCGGCGCCCTTTCTCATTCATCGGCGCAGTCAATGCGCTTAGAGCTACAAAGACTACGACGTCGGATATGGAAGAGGGAGAGGTGTGTGATGTCGAATCTGACTGTGGACAATATGGTGATCTCTACTCAATTGAGTGACAGTCTATCATTTTTGAAGATTTCGGTAACCCAGCAGTTACAGTTTGTGTTATGAACCCGAACTTTTTCCTGCAGCTCTCATTAGTTTTGTTGCATCTTCGTGGTGGTTACCTGTTGCTTGTGGCACAGGTCTTTCCATAGATAGTAAAGTGATCAAGTACTGGACTAAAATCTCATGTACAAGCAAATATGATCCTATAGGACTATCTCATTGGGGTATGTTACGTACCCAGCGGATTGTAAAATAAAAAACAATTTTTCCAACATGATGTTTTTATTTCAAATCATGATAGAACTTACAAATCATTTTTTCATTAGAGGATGGATTACATGAAAAGTTTTGAATAATACATGCAAATCGAGATACATGTAAACGTTTTAAGATGAAGTACAGTACAAAAGCACCACCCGTTGATGAAAGTGGATGTTGTAGTATGCGTTCATTTCGCTGATATTGACGCGTATGTTTTCTCAACCACTGCTGTGTTGGTATATTTGGAGGTTGAGCAAGAGAGTCAAATAGTTCACCACGTCGGTCTTCTCCAATAAAGATCGCTTTCCATGCTCACCGCCGTAAATGGCTGCGAATGAGTGTTTCAGACACGCAATAAAGATGGGATAGTGATTTACTGCTCCTGGGTGGTAAGTGATATCGAGTGAATAGACATTTATCGAAAGCTTTCAACCGTCCGCTTCGTCTGCATTACGCTACATCTTTAGTCTTAATTTAATTTGTCAGCAGTCCCCAACCAATCATTAAACGATTATATGGAAGAATCACGTCACGTTACTTTGTTATTTCAATAGTTGAATCGAAGACTGCATTAAATTAATTACATGGATCGTCGCAGGTCTCAGGTGTTCTGTGTTTTGAACGTTAAAATCCAAACGAATTATTATGAGGCACGTTCGCTTGATCGAGTTTTAGGGTGCACTATTATCGCTGTCAGGCAGTCAAATCAAATTGCATAAATAGTTTATCCCACTCTTAAACTCTTTCATGAGTCAGTTCCGGTTGTTGTCATCCGTATGGTAAAAGCCAAAGACATCCATAAAATGCAGAACATAACTGGCGCATAGGAATGTGATACCGAAAGCAAAATCTGGTTTGTAGGGTTGGACCAGATGAGCCCACACCCCATTTTACACGTAAGATTAGCAAATCGTGTTCAACTAACTGATGTGTCGTTTAAAATTGAAAAGGTATTCGTCTTTTATGATTACCATTAAATGCTGTGTCATTTTCAACCATTGCCACCATGAGGAGAGCTTCGGTGCTTCCGATGGAAAAGAGGCCATCTTTCATGAAACTCTTTTGATCTTTCGGGAATTGTCAAAGTGTGAGAAGCTTTGTATCGAAAAACGAATTGGGGGGCGCGGGTGGTAAATGGCATTTTGGCGGTTAAGGGCCTTCAGCATGCCCTCTAATGACACTTGGATTCGGTACTACTCGACGAATGTAAAGTGCAATATCTTCCACATGAATTCTAAAATTGTCAACTTTAGCAAATGCATTCAGCGCAAATTCAGGCTTATTCAATGTCAGCTTGAGTCGCATGCTGGTAATACAGAGTAAAAAACTTTGACAGTCTAAAGAAGTCTAAAATTCAGCGGACCATGATAGCTGATCATACTCTGACTATCTTTAATCATAAGCAGATCGCTTTACAAAGCCACATGCATTGTTTCACATCGCTTAGAAAATTTTCCTTGCGTCATCCTCATCCTCGGTACCATCCCATGGCTTCCATATGACTTTTTTGTGCTGCTGGATGAAACTGTGATACATGATTGAATATGATTGTATAGTCAGGGATGAATCGCGCTTTGACCACCTTCCACCTGCTGCTCTCACTAATCGTTAGAGAAACATCACACGAAGTAATGATATGTCAGATGGTAAATTGTTCAGTCCAACTTTATGTGCCATCGTCAATAGCAGTTCCATCTGCTTGCTGAATTCTAAAGCCTCAAATCCAGCATCGCATAACTCAAATCTATGTAGTCATCACTACCACCAGGAATAACAAATTCAATGGGGCCAGCATTCTCAGCTGTTCGAGGAAGATAATCTACAATACTTGAACTAAGAATATCTGTCTGTATGGCTTGTTGATCAACAAAAAAAACCGGAAGTTTTACCACTCCATGAATTAGAAGTTATAGTTAGCGTGCGTCGTTTAGCGCCTGATGAATGATTAGGAGCTCCTCTGCGTCGTGTGTGGTTTGCGTGATGCCGTTTTGACTGAAGAGTCTGCACCTTACCAGCTCCGCGATGTTTCCATCCTTCCTTTATTCATTCGTTTAGGTGATTTCTTTCCTTGAGTTAACACCAGGCAATGGGTGTCTGCTTCAATGTTTTTTAAAAACCGCGTTCCTTCCTCGATTCAACAAACAAACTGCTCTTAAAACTTCTACCTCTGGATAGAGTAATCACTCAGAGCAATCGAGTCCACCAGGCAAAGCCAACGGCATTACTTAAAACATTTCGTTTTAAAAGATCTACCGACATTGGATATGAGAGGTGCTACAACAGATTTCAGTGCACCAAGTATGCTAACCTTCCACGTTGGCCGGCGAGGGCACCGATGTAAATTTGTTCCTCCACCACTTTACATAGGAGGGTCGTGAATAAAAAGGAAAAAAAAAGGCAGTTGGATTCATAGCTCGCAGAGAACCCTTGGTAAAACATTGTTATGTTACAACTTTGCATGAATTCACTGTTCGATCATCTGCTTAGATTGAAAGTTTGTCGGCACACACGACGCAATCCCGAGAAGGAGTTCATACTTGAAGGGAAAATAAACCCATGTCCATTTAACAAGACATCCAATTCTTCACCTTGGCGTGGTTTTTTTACATCGAATGATTTTTCCTCTACATAAATATGTTTCACTTTCAGTGACTACCTCGAATCTCATCGCGGAGTAAAGTAAAAGCTAGACCCTCAATTTCTTCATTATCGTAATCTTTCAACTTGTTAGGTGGTATGGTCGGAGAGTTCTTTTTGATGTAATCCTTTGATACTGTAGAATGTACCTCCTCTGTCCAATTCGGAAGGTTACCTTTAGCAAAAAAACACTTTTCACTTTTGCAGATACGAACTTTATCGCCAAATTTTCACATTCACTTTTGCACTTTATGAGTGCGTGTTACGTTGGAATGATTCGGCGCACTTTATCTAACATTGTCAGCATGTACATCTACTGGTTCTGAGTTCCAATAGAACGATAGGATAGAGTGATTGTAGGCATGGAGTGTATCTTGTAGACCTTTGTCCAATTATTTGTGTCAAGCTTGGCAGTACGAATGTCGCCACAAGCGATTTTTTTAATGTGCGATTTAATCCGTTCATCGAGTGCAGCTTTATAGAAGGCGCCTCTTTACACTAAACAGGTAGAGACTCAATGTCATGCTCTCAAATAATCTTTGTCACATAGCTGATTTTCAAACTCTTTTCCTTGATCACTTCTGAAATGGTCTTTTTGGGAATGCGAACCTTCTCGAAAAATTGTTTTGGAATGCTTTTTCTACTCCTTTCCCCCTTCTTCTTCCTTTTTAAAGGTTTTAGGTTCGCTAGCCCACGCATAACGCGAGAAAATATCAATGACGGTTTTAAAATAAAATTATTGCCCGAGTTATTTTTGTGTGAAATTGGATGTGCGACAACATCGCACAAATCTGGACTTGCCACTGTTCATCCGCGATGTCATGAACAATAATAAAGGCGGGTGCGGTAGCTGTGTTCTTTTTCGCTTGTTTGTGGAGTGTATAGGTAGCCTGACTCCTTTAACCATCGTTTCACTTTGTTGATTGTGGAAGACCACTCGCTTTTGATAATTTCCTGATGATAGATGTCAAATCCTGCCGGATGTTTTACATCATAATAGAGTGAGCTTCATAAACGTTCAGTCGATGACGACCTGACTCTTTTTCCGCCTTCTTCATCTTTTTGTTTTCTTGCCTTTCTACATTTACAACAACTGCAGCTTTAGCTTTAGCGGGTTTTGCGATCGTGTGTTCACAGTTGGCTTAGGGGTTTCATTGTGAGAGCTGAGCGCTGAGCAAAGGTGCCAAAGTGACAACGACCATTGACACCTCTGGCCGTCATGTTACATTGGCAAAGCAACACCATCTGCTTTCATATTAATAGGTCTTGAGAACATGTAAGTCTCCTAGGAGAGCTGTTTTTATCGTTTTCCTTTTACCAGTTTTAGTGGCGATGTAGATCTACGTCGCAGGTTCTTCCTCTTGTTTGCTCTAGTGAGGTGTGGAGGGGATGTAGCAGGTGACGTCTTAAACCAATTGTGTTGGCATGTTTCATCGCCTGAGGCATTGGAAAGAGTGCAGGTAGCCACTGTTGAATCTCAAAGTTCTCCTCAGTGTCTCATATTTTTAAAGTCAGAATGTTGGGCACATTATAGAGCTTTTGTCAATAGTTTAGAAAGTATGATGACCAACCAGGTGCGACATAGCCCTGACGGCGCTGTTGTCTACGTGTTCGCATAGCTGAATGTCATAGTTCCTCAATAACGTGAGAAGCAGTGTTCAATCACTCTTTTATTTTCAGCATGTAATGAGGTCTCCTCGATTCATTGTACAGGGAGATGGGGCTCTGTTACTGTTGAAAAGAGATAATTGGCTTCTGTGCTGCGAGATGCTAAAGGTGTGTAGCAGTCGAGACAGAGTCAGCACTGCTCTATGTTATGCTTCAATTTTTTCCAATGGCTCAACATTTCCGATTGTAATAATCACAGCACGCTGTGTGTTTCTTTGTTTGTGATACATTTTTGCTGATAATCTATGTTCTTTCCTATGACATTTGGATGTTTGCAAGAGTGGTTCGTGTACTTGCTGGCATGGCATGAGTCAATCTGTACCATATTCATCTCCTGAGGAAGAACAGATCTATGCGAGAGAATAAGAACTCATAAGTTGTGTAGAATAATCATGGGAGTTTTTCAAAATATCACTTCGTTGCCGAAATCTAAGATGTTCGTCCGGAGGCAGCTCGTGCGTAAAGGTCAATTGAATAGTAGTAGACCGGTTATGGTTTTTTCAGGAGGTCTTGCTAGTGAGAAAAGTTCAATTCAGGCTTGTGATCCCTTGGGGTGAACTTGTCGCAGCGCTAAAATTACAAATTGACTTTGTTATCTCGCGGATTCCTTCGGAAAATAAGCATAATATGGGTGATTCAGGTTTCGTGTACGAGCTTCTCTGTGTCCATCAGAAAACAAGAATTTTGGTGAGAATAGATGATAAAGCACCTTTTTATGATGTGCTGCGCGAGTGAAGATCAGATCTGGTAACAATTCTTTGAATTCTTTACTTTCGCTTGTTATTAATCATCCATATACAACAACTCCATCCATTAGACTGAAGTGATCCACTGTGGCAATATGTGTTCTTCAGTGTCGAAATAATAGTTGCGGACTTTGTTCAATTCGCGAAACATAGCTGGACGGTTGAATAAGAATTACCAATCACCAAATTCACTCGCGCGATTGTGATAGGTTTCCCTTAAACGAAAACTCCCGGCGTTTATCCAAAAAATTTCAGCGTGAAAACAGTTTTACGCTGCATGAAGTAAAGGACCCTGATACAGTCAGATACTTTATCGCATGTAAGGCGGAAATCCAGTTTAGGACTTTCTGAGGATTCTCGGACGACATTTGCATAATTAACGCTTAGAGCCAAAGATTATTTCCCAATAGGTTAGCCCACGGTGCTATGGGTAGCTATCATTGGAAGTATTTGCGGAAAGGAAAGGCCGCCCTGTTTATGTGTTAGAGTTTTTCCTCTTTCTTTGAAGGTGCCGACTTTAGGAGATTGGAAGATGAGAACGCAATTTCGTAGCTAGCATACTCGCTTAAGTAACTTTCGTTGTTTGGCGCTGAATTTCTTCGTCCTCAAGCTTCCAGCACATGAAAATAATTTGAACAATGAATTTATCGTCTAGCATGTCGTAAAGCATGGTTATCGCTGATTTGCTTTCAGTCCCGGAGAGCTTGAATGGGTGGCTGAAGAAATTACTTTTGACCTTGTTTACGTTTCGTCATTTTATCGTTCGGGCCATTTTCCGTGTTAGTCCCTTTGCTAATGAAACCAGATCGTTTTACCGACATTTGCATATTGGTTTAGTTTGTTTTGTTGTTATTTGTGTTACTCTATAACTGTTTGGCAGACATAGTAGTGGACACTCGACCACCATCATCTCGAAATGAGCATTTATGTCGTCACAGTGGGTTTACATGGGCAAAGTTGAATGCAAATTGACGTAATGAAACAGCTTGTTTTGACAGAAGTATTGCTAGGCTTACATCTGCTGTGATGAGATGCGCTTTTCATTTCCATCCCTTTCTCCTCGGGTTACATACATCGCAACAGATTAGGTTATCACCGTTACTTGATGTCTATACAAGTCTTGGTTTGAAGATATGAATTTGCTAGCCTTTTCTAAATATGAGTACGCATGTACAGAAGGGAATATACTTCGAGAGTGAGCAGACATAGCTCCGAATAACCAGTTGCTACAATCAAGTACCACTGCGTTTCAATTTTTTTCTTTATGGAAAGTTGGAATGTGAATATCTGAAATCGCTTCAATCACTATGACGCTACTTTTTATGATGGTTTAAGATGCGTTAGAGTGACGTTCAGCAATTTTTAGTCAGAGTTGGTCTTTTAAAAAAGATTCTTGGGGTGATCTGACCAGTTTCTACATTGGATGAAGAAATGAAAATGGATAAAGAGTTCGGGGAGGCCGTCCAAACCTTCTTCCGTTCCGCAAATGACTCTAACTAGAATTTTCGCAACTAATCGCCGCCATGATAATGCTATCTCAGAGAAATGTATTTCATTAACTCTAGTATAATAGAGTGCTGCGATCATCATACCACTGCTTCGAGTCTGGTTTCATCTTTATGAAATTTTATCACATAATCGTTGATACTAGCTCCTTGTTTTTTAGAAACTGTGCTTAGGAAAAGTAATGTTCGCAGTCGTTTTGATGATAAGACGATGATCGCCTTTATCTAATACTCATCCATTGCACATGAAAACATCAATACTCTTCTCGAGTAACATATTATTAAATAACGGAAAAAGCTTTGCATTTATAAATCAATGGTTTGAAAGAGATAAGAATAGATACAGCTGGTAGTAAGAAAGCGTTATCGATACGCGAGCAATGCTAGAGAAGCATAGCAGGATTCTTTGACTGTTGTGTTGAGGTAAGGAGAGTGTGTCAGAAGCATTGGTTTGATGAAGTACGTGACGCTTACTACAACGAACAGACAAAATAGGCAAACACAAATCCTTAAAACGTTTCGTGATCTTTCATGAAAGTTGTTCACTCTAGTGTCCCAAGTGTGGGAATTAGCCAAAATATCATCAATGATTAGATGGAAATACTTTCCCGTTGTCGCTTACCAGGATTGTATTGTTGCAGAAGGAAAGAGATTGCGTATAACATTGAAAGCAGCTAACCTTCGTTTAATGTCAATTAGAAGAGCACTTTCTCACGAAGATAAGAGCCGTATAGTGCTTGTAATATTTGTAGATTAAGTCCATGCAGATGTTTTTGTTGCGCCCATTGATCATAATTGGGATCGCAGTGAGTTGGCCATGTTGTGATAGACACGAAACGCAATTCTGAGTTATGTCCAATTGTTCATAGCTCAATAGCCCTCGAGCTCCTGTACATGTTTGCACCCTCACAATCCATTAAAAATGATGATAGAAGCCTTAAACGTAGAAAATTACTATTGCGTACTAAGGAAGCGTTCCTATAACATATTACGCCAAAAATGAGGGAATTTAGACATCGCTGCTTTTCACCGACAAAATAACACATAATGATATGTGGCAACGAAGAGAAGTAAAAATGTATCTAAATTAGACACGTCTACGACACTCAAAGCACAGTAAGCGATATTGTCCCTATGACAATTCGCTTATGTGCTTTGAGTGTCGTAGACGTGGTCTTATTAGATACATTTTACTTCTTCGTTGCCATCATATCATTTGTGTATTTTGTCGTGAAAAGCATCGATGTAATTCTTCATTTTGTAATATGTTATAGAACGCTTCCTTAGATGTGTAAATTTCCGTTTTAGGCTTCTATCATCATTTTTATGGATTGTGAGGGTGAACCTGTACAGGAGCTCAGTGCTATTGCTATGAACAATTGGACATATCAGATTGTTAGTGTCTATCATCAACATGCCAACTGCGATCCCAATGTTGATCAATGGGCGAGAAAACACATTCATGGACTTAATCTGAAATATTTGCAAGACTATGGCTTTTCTTGTGAGAGTGCTTTCTTATTGACTTTAAACGATGGTTAGCTGCTTTCAATGTTATACGCATCTTTTGTAATAATCCTGGTAAGGAGAGGAAAGTATTTCCCAATCTAATCATTGATGATATTTTGCTCCCGCCTTGGGATAGTAGAGTGAATCAACATTATCATGAAGTCACGAAACGTTTTAAGGATTTGTGTGTTCCTATTTTGTCTGTTCGTTGTAGTAGCTACGTTCATAACCAATGCTTCTTTCCTCCTTACCTCAACACTGCCAAAGTCCTGTATGGTTATCATTGCTCGCTGTATGATAGTTATCAGCTGTATCTATTTTATCTCTTTCAAACCATTGATTTATAATGCATGCTTGTTACCGTTATTCAATAAATGTTACTATGAGAAGAGTTGTTGTTTTCATGCAATGGATGGGTTAGTTAAAGGGCGATCATGTCTTTCTCAAACGACTGCGGAACATTACGTTTTCATAGGCAAAGTTTAAAAGGAGCTGTTCAAGATTATGTGATAAAATTTCATAAAGATGAGACCGACATCGAAGCAGTGGTCGATGATGCTAGCACTCTATTTCTAGAGTTAATGAATACATTCTCTGATAGCATTGTCATGGCGCGATTAGTTGCGAAAATTAAGTTTAGTCATTTTGGAAAGGAAGAGGTGGAAAGTCGCTCTTTCCATTTTGCTTCTTATTCAATGGAAGTGGTAGATCACCCCCAAGAATTTTTTAAAAGACATATGATAAAAATTGCTGAACGTCTAAACGCATTTAACCATCATGGTAGCAGTCTAGTGATTGAAGCGATTTCAGATATTCACATTCAACTTTCCATAAAGAAAAATTGAAAATGCAGTGGTACTTGATTGTAGCACAACTGGTTTTCGAGCTATGTCTGCTCACTCTCGAAGTATATTCCTTCTGTACATGCGTCTATTATTTAGAAAAGGCTAGCAAATTCATATCTTCAAAAAGACTTGCTATAGACATCAGTAACGGTGAAACTATGTGTTGCGATGTATGTAAGCGAAAGGATGGAAATGAAAAGCGCATCTTCAAGAGATGTAAGCATGCTTTTTGTCAACGCTGTTTCATACGTAATTGCATTCAACTTTGCCAATGTAACCACTGTGACATTGCTCATTTCGAGTGTCACTTATGTCGCAATAGTTAGTACCTATGCAAATGTGGTAAAGATAGGTTTTAGCAAAGACTAACACGGAAAATGGCGAAACGTAAAATGACGAAACGTAAAAGTCAAAAGTTTTCTTCAGCCATTCAAGCTCTCCGACGAATGAAAGCAAATCAGCGATACAATGCTATACGACATGCTAACGATAAATTCATTTGTGAAATTATTTCTCATGTGAGGAAGTTGAGGACGAAGAAATTAGCGCCAAAACAACGAAAGTTACTTAAGCGATATGCTACGAAATTGCGTTTCATCTCCAATCTAAAGTCGCCCTTCAAAGAAAGAGGAAAACTCTAACACAAAAGGGCGGTTTCCTTTCAGCAATACTTCCAATGATAGCTCCTGCCGTGGGCAACCTATTGGGAAATATCTTTGGCTCTAAGCGTTAATTATGCAAATGTTGAGTCTCAAAGTAATAAAATGGATTTCAGACTTCAATGTGATAAAGTTCTGACTGTATCAGGTCCATCTCATGCAGGTAAAACTGTTTTCACGCTGAATTTATTGGATAAAAGAAGGGAGTTGTTTAAGGAACCTATCAATCGAGTGATTTGGTGTTATGGTATTTATCAACCGTCGCTGTTTCAGGAATTGCAAAGTCGCAACTTTATTCGACATGAAGGAATTATTCCAGTGGATAAACTTCAGTCTAATGATGTTGTTGTATTGGATGATTTATTAAAAGAAAGTAAGAATTCAAAAGATGTTACAGATATGTTCACTCGCGCAGCACACCATAAAAGGTGTTTTATCATCTATATTACACAAAATTTGTTTCCTGATGGAAAAGAAGCTCGTACACGAAACCTGAATACACACTATTATGCTATTTTCAAGAATCCGCGAGATAAAAGTCAATTTGAAATTTTAGCGCGACAAGTTGCACCCAGAGGATCAAAAGCCTTAATTGAAATTTTTCAAGCAGCTACTGAAAAACCATACGGTTACTTATTCATTGACTTT
This sequence comes from Prostheceraeus crozeri, assembly GCA_907163375.1. Lineage (NCBI taxonomy): Eukaryota > Metazoa > Platyhelminthes > Polycladida > Euryleptidae > Prostheceraeus > Prostheceraeus crozeri. Next base: position 19,918 of record CAJQUW010014485.1, read on the forward strand.
ACGCAAGAGTGTCCGGAAGAATTTAGATTTCGAAGTGATATTTTGAAAACTCCCATGATTATCTACAAACTATGAGTTCTTATTCTCGCATGATTGTTATTCCTCAGGATGAATATGTACAATTGACTGCCATGCAGCAAGTAAAGCAACCTCTTGCAAATCAAATGTATAGGAAAGAAATAGATTATCAGCAAAATGTTCACATCAAAGATCCACATCGTGCTGTATTATTACAATCGGAAACTGTTGAGCAATTGAAAAACTTGAAGAATAAGATGCGTGACTCTGTATCGACTGCTACACCTTTAGCATCTCGCGCACATGCCATATCTCTTTTCAACAGTATTGAACCCCATCTCAATGTAAATGATAGAGGAGAAATCATTACAGATGAAAATAAAGTGATTGATGCTTCACGTTATGAAGACTTGATTCAGTATGCGACACGTAGAAAGCGCCGTCAGGGCTATGTTCCACCTGGTTGGTCATACTTTCTTAAACTATTGAAAAAGCATAATGTGCCAAAATTTGCTTTAAATAATGAGACATTGAAAGAACTTGATTCAACAGTGGCTACTACTCCAATGCTTCAGACGATGAAAATGCCAACAAATTGGTTTAAGGCGTCACCTGCTACATCCCCTCCCACACTCACTAAGCAAACAAGAGGAAGAACTCGACGTAGATCTACATCGCCACTAAAACTGGTAAAAGGAAAACGTAAAACAGCTCCTCCCAGGAAATACATGTTCTCAGACTATTAATATGAAGCAGATGTGTTGCTTGCCATGTAATGAGCCGCCAGAGGTGAATGTCGTTGTCACTTGCACTTGCTGCGCCAGCTCTCATAATGAAACCCCTAAGCAATGTGAACACGATCGCAAAACCGCTAAAGCTAAATGCTGCAGTTGTTGTAAATGTAGAAAGGCAAGAAAACAAAAAGATGAGAAGGAGGAAAAAGAGTCAGTCGTCATCGACTGAACGTTTGAAGTCAATCTATTATGATGTAAAACATCCGGCAGGATTTGCATCTATCAAGAAATTATCAAAAGCGAGTGGTCTTCCACAATCACAAGTGAAACGATGGTTAAAGGGTCAGGCTACCTATACACTCCACAAACAAGCGAAAAAGAAGTACCGCACCCGCCATTATATTGTTCATGACATCGATGAACAGTGGCAAGCAGATTTGTGCGATGTTGCCTCCATTTCAAAACATAACTCGGGCAATAATTTTATTTTAACCGTCATTGATATTTTCTCGCGTTATGCGTGGGCTCAACCTTTAAAAACTAAAGAAGGGAAAGGAGTAGCAAAAGCATTCCAAACAATTTTTCGAGAAGGTCGCATTCCAAAAAGAATTCAGAGTGATCAAGGAAAAGAGTTTGAAAATCAGCATGTGACGATAAGATTATTTGAGAGGCATGACATTGAGTTGTTTAGTGTAAAGAGCGCTTATAAAGCTGCACTCGTTGAACGTTTTAATCGCACATTAAAAAATCGCTTGTGGCGACATTTTACTGCCAACTTGACACAAAATTGGACAAAGGTTCTACAAGATACACTCCATGCCTACAATCACTCTATCCATCGTTCTATTGGACTCAGACCAGTAGATGTAAATGCTGACAATGTAGATAAAGTGCGCGAATCATTCCAACGTAAACGCACTCATGTGAAAAGTGATGTGAAAATTGGCGATAAAGTTCGTATCTCAAAAGTGAAAAGTGTTTTTGCTAAAGGGTACCTCCCGAATTGGACAGAGGAGGTATTTACAGTATCAAGGATTAATCAAAAAGACTCTCCGACCACCTACAAGTTGAAAGATTACGATAATGAAGAAATTGAGGGTAGCTTTTACCGCGATGAGATTGAGGTAGTCACTGAAAGTGAAACATATTTGGTAGAGAAAATCATTCGATGTAAAAAACGGCAAGGTGAAGAATGGTGTCTTGTTAAATGGACTGGTTATCCTTCAAGTATGAACTCTTGGATGCGTCGTGCCGACATCTTTCATCTAAGTGATCGACAGTGATTCATGCAAAGTTGTAACTAACAATGTTTAGGGTTTGAGCTATGAATCCAACTGCCTCATTTTATTCACGACCCTCCTATGTAAGTGGTGGAGGACAAATTTACATCGGTGCTCGCCGCCAACGTGGAGGTAGCATACTTGGTGCACTGAAATCTGTTGTAGCACCTCTCATATCCAATGTCGGTAGATCTTTAAAACGAAATGTTTTAAGTAATGCCGTTGGCTTTGCTGGTGATGTTGCTAGTGATCTTTCCAGAGGTAGAAGTTTTAAGAGCAGTTTGTTGAATCGTGGGAAGGAACGCGGTTTAAAAACATTGAAGCAGACCATTGCTGGTGTTACTCAAGGAAAGAAATCACCTAAACGAATGAATAAAGGAAGGAGGAAACATCGCGGAGCTGGTAAGGTGCGATCTTCAGTCAAAAGGCATTCACGCAAACGTCGCAGAGGCTCTAATCATTCATCAGGCGCTAAACGACGACGCTGCTATAACTTCTAATCATGGAGTGTAAAACTTCCGGTTTTTGTTTGTTCGATCAACAAGCCATACAGACAGATATTCTTAGTTCAAGTATTGTAGATTATCATCCTCGAACAGCTGAGAATGCTGGCCCCATTGAATTTGTTATTCCTGGTGGTAGTGATGACTACATAGATTTGAGTTATGCGATGCTTGATTTGAGGTTTAGAATTCAGCAAGCAGATGGAACTGCTATTGACGATGCACATAAAGTTGGACTGAACAATTTACCATTGACTACATTACTTCGTGATGTTTCTCTAACGATTGGAGAGCAGCAGGTGGAAGGTGGTCAAAGCGATTATCCCTATAAATCATATTTCAATCATGTATCACAGTTTCATCCAGCAGCACAAAAAAGTCATATGGAAGCCATGGGATGGTACAGAGATGAAGCAGGAAAATTTGATGTTGAAACAAACAGTGGCTTTGTAAAGCGATCTGCTATGATTAAAGATAGTAGAGTATGTCAGCTATATGGTCCGCTGAATTTAGACTTCTTTAGACAGTCAAAGTTTTTACTGTGTAATACCAGCATGCGACTCAAGCTGACATTGAATAAGCCTGAATTTGCGCTGAATGCATTTGCTAAAGTTGACAATTTTAGAATTCATGTGGAAGATATTGCACTTTACATTCGTCGAGTAGTACCGAATCCAAGTGTCATTAGAGGGCATGCTGAAGGCCTTAACCGCCAAAATGCCATTTACCCCGTTCAGCATACAAAGCTTCTCACCTTTACAATTCCGAAAGATCAAAAGAGTTTCATGAAAGATGGCCTCTTTCCATCGGAAGCACCGAAGCTCCTCATGGTGGCAATGGTTGAAAATGATGCATTTAATGGTAATATAAAGAAGAATCCTTTCAATTTTAAACACAATCAGTTAAGTGAAATTGCTTTACGTGTAAATGGTGTGAGTCATCCTGGTCCACCCTACAAACCAGATTTTGCTTCGGATCAATTTATGCGCAGTTATGTTGATTTTATGGATGTTTTTGGCTTTTACAATACGGATGACACCAACGGACTGACTATGAAAGAGTTTAAGAGTGGATATACTATTTATGCATTTGATTTGACTGCTGACAGCGATATTAGTGCACCCTATCGTCAAGCGAACGTGCCTCATAATATTCGTTTGGATTTGACGTTCAAAAGAACACTACCTGAGACGATCAATGTATTAATTTATGCAGTCTTCGATTCAAATATTGAAATTACAAAGTATCGTGACGTGATTCTTCAGTATAATCGTTAATGAGTTGGTTGACTGCTGACGATATTAAGACTAAAGTGCAGCGTAATGCAGACGAAGCGACGTTGAAAGCTTTCGATAATGTCTATTCACTCGATACCTTACCACCTGCAGTAAATCACTATCCCATCTTTATTGTGCTAAACACTCATTCACAGAATTTAGGCGGTGAGCATTGGAAAGCGATCTTTATTGGAGAAGACCGACGTGGTGAACTATTTGACTCTCTTGCTCAACCTCCAAATATACCAACACAGCAGTGGTTGAGAAAACATACGCGTCAATATCAGCGAAATGAACGCATACTACAACATCCACTTTCATCAAACGTGTGGTGCTTTTGTACTGTACTTCATCTTAAAACGTTTACATGTATCTCGATTTGCATCTGTTATTCAAAACTTTTCATGTAATCCATCCTCTAATGAAAAATGATTTGTAAGTTCTATCATGATTTGAAATAAAAACATCATGTTGGAAAAAATTGTTTTTTATTTTACAATCCGCTGGGTACGTACATACTCAATGAGATAGTCTAGGATCATATTTGCTTGTACATGAGATTTTAGTCCAGTAATGATCACTTTACTATTATGAAAGATTGCCACATGCACAGGTAACCAACAACTAATGAGAGCTGCAGGAAAAAGTTCGGGTTCATAACACAAACTGTAACTGCTGGTACGAATCTTCAAAAATGATAGACTGTCACTCAATTGAGTAGAGATCACCATATTGTCCACAGTCAGATTCGACATCACACACCTCTCCCTCTTCCATATCCGACGTAGTAGTCTTTGTAGCTCTAAGCGCATTGACTGCGCCGATGAATGAGAAAGGGCGCCGAGAATCTGTACAGTCCCATTTGGGAAGAGTTGAAGATTCCGTGAATTGTTCATCTTCACCACTAACATTTGAGGACGACCCGGGTAATACTTGCTGTTTGGAAGCTGTTGGTGTAATGTTGTGAGATCGATTTTGGTGTAGAGTCTGAAGCGACGGAGAATGTTGACGATGGTGTAGCGATGGCGCTTCATGATGAAAGAATGAGTAAATTGAGCGATGTACCTTCCTTTTATACTTTTCCCAACTACCTTGATGAAATGTGAAGTTAGTATGAAGTTGGGAATGATAGAGTTGAATTCGCCGATTGTTGACGCGCAACCAGATGCGATTTCCAATACGTGAATGTCTTTTCATATAGAAGTATTTTAAATCCTTCATGATATGATGTAGAGATTGAAAATGGCGATAAGATAAAGCAAACTCTCTTCTCACATTTCCAGTTGAATCTTTGAAATAGACGTTTCGATCATGATCCGTTTCAATACGTTGTAGGGAATCTAATTTCCAACTCATGGTGCGTGATAGTCATGTCTGATTAAGATTTGCATAGTAGGGCGATGAACTCACGACGAATAAATGTCATGATGGAGCGATGTATGTATCTTCTATACTTCTCCCAATTGTATTTGCGAAATGAGAAACAGTTTGCGGAATGAGAATGGTAGATTTGAATTTCATTTCTGTAATGTTGAAGCCAAACTTGATCACCCAGGGAGATGAATCTTAATGTTTCAAAATATTCCAAATCCCTCATGATATCATTGAGGTTGACAAATTGTCGCCATGTTAATGTAATTCCTCTTGATGTATGACCATGAGAATTTTTGAAATGTACGTTTCCATCACGATCAACTCTGATATATTGTAGAGAGTCCAAAATCCAAGTCTTCATGATGTTATGCAAAGTTGCAGATTAGCAATATAAAAATGTCGTTTTATCATATTTTGCTTAGCAATGCGGCTACAAAGAGATTTACTAGTAATCGAGCCGCACTCTTTTCTACTCCCATTGATCATGCACAACAGCTAAATGGGAATTGGGAAGTGGGTGTCACTCAACTTGTTTATAGCAACTGTGTCTATACTTTTGATCATGAGGTGATGACTATTAATATGAGACGTACAGCTGCTTACCAATGTGAAAAGGGCTGCCGAGTATACATTCCACAGTGGCCAAAGAAAGATCTCTTATCATGTAAAAAGTTTATATATGATTTCTTGAATAAAGCGTGTAAACATATTGCCCAATTTACTCCACACAATGATGATTATACTTATATACATCATGTAGTTGAGAAAGATTGGATTGTTGGTTTAAGTCCAAGTTTAAGAAATGATTTAGGTTACCTCGCTAGCGCCTTGACAAGCTATGATAATTTTAACGTTAATTACCACATAAGTGCTCATAAACAGTTAATATATCGAGAGGAAGCTTATTATGTAGATCTTATTCCAAAAAATGAGAAGACGTTGGTGAAGAAGATTGTGATTAAGCCAAGAAAGACAAACATGACTCCTGAAACATTATTGAAGAAATTTAATTATCTCCTTCGAGTTGATGGTAAACAAGTGGCAACATTGACTTATATTAAATCATCTAATCATATTGCAATAAGTAAATTAAATGATGATGATCTAGTATTAGTTTGTTCAAAAGATTTTCATCAGTTCTTGCGACATCATTCTGCAGCTGTTCATGGAAAATTTAATATGCAACATTTACCATGTGAAAGGTCAAATCAATTTGATACAGAATGGACCGTATCTTTATACAGAAAGTGTGTAGAGCCTTTCGGTGGTATCTTACATGAAACAAGAGTGTTGATGCCTCGCATCATTACTTCAGTTAAATTGGTTGTAGATTATTTAAATGAAGTGATTAATGACCAACATATTTCATTTTCTGAAAAAGAAGGTACTTTGTCTCTCACTATAAGTGGAAAAGGTATTGAACTAATTATGGATAAAACTCTAATGGACATTTTGGGTTTTGACCAAAATATCTTTAAAAGTGGTACTGTAACCAAAGCTAGCGCAGACATGTCGCTATCGCGTCGTATTAACTATTTTCAGATATATTCCAATATTGGTGAAGATGTACGTGTGGGAGATGTTGAAGCTCCATTGCTAGCAATGATACCATACCAGCCAAAGAGCTGCAGTATTTTATCTGAGCATACTTTCAAGAAAGTGCATTATACAAAGCTGAAATCAAACTACATCCCACAAATTGATATTGCCATTTATGACGATGCTGGTGCGTTGATTCCTTTTCATAAAGATGCTGTGACAAGTATCACACTCCATTTCCGAATGAAGAGTTAATGCAAACGTATGCTAATATATTTTTCCAATGTGAATAATATGGAAAGTGAAAATAAGGACTCGTTTCTAATCTACTTGCCCAGTAATGCTTCTATGAATAAATTTCCCAAAAATAAACCATCAGACTATCGAGTAGAATTAAATCGCCCACTGCATTTAGAAGGTGAATGGGAGGTTGGCGTTTCTAGTATTTGCTATGATAGCAATATTCAGAATGTGAATGATTTGGAAGAAATGATATTGACTCCTCGCACCCATGATGGAATAACGATGAATAATGCATTTCAGTTCCCATACAATTTAACATCAGATGGAAAGTGGAACTATGAATGGATTCAGATAAAATCAGATTCTTATGAGCCATTTGGGAATGAGAAAATTATTAAGGCATTCAACAGTGGTAATACTTCCATCATGAAGAATAAAAATCAGAAAGCTTATGAGTTTACTATCTATCATTGGAGTGGGAGACAGTTCCTCCGCTTTCATTCTTTTACTAAAGGTCTTACGCTGAGGTTGGATAGTGAATTCTATCCGCATCTCGGTTTTGGTCATGGACTACATCTAACGTCAATTGCTACTGCAAATGTTAGAAAAGTTTATTCAAATCGAATCAACAAATTTCATTATAGATTTAAAATATTTGATGAAGATGTTGTAGAATGCGAAGAACGCATCATTTTGAAAAAGCGTGGTGTTCAACCTTTATCACTTATTGAGTTAGTAAAACGATGGAATGAGACTGTGGGTAAGAAGTATGGAGAGAAAATTATGGCGGACAAAAATAAGTTGGTTATTCAGAAATATAATGACAAACTTACAGTTTATTTCTCTCCAACCTTGCGTCATTTTGTAAGACATTATACACCTATTATTGGAAGCGGTGTGGTGTATGCTTCTCATGAATATCACACTAAAGCTGATTCAGTTAATGATGAATGGTGGGTGGACATCTATGGCGATCGCATCAAGAAAATTTACCAGTCTTATGAAGAATCTAAAGTTGCTATCAATATAATGCCGCGTCTATATCATACAGTTGAAAGCTTCATTCATGTAGTAAATCCTTATATACAACAGAAGTTGAAGCATGTGATGAAAAGTAAATATGATGTAAAGACACACCACATTTCGTTTTCAATTGAAAATCAACGCGTTGTTCTGAGACTGGGTGATGACATTCAATGTCAATTGAGTAAAAATTTGAAAAAACTCTTTGGTTTTTCAATGCTACAAACTGTGTTTGCTGCTGCGCATACGATTGGTATAGAAACACCAATGACACTTGATAAACATGAACAGCACCTTTACATTCAAAGTGATTTGATTCTACCTATTTCTGTTGGTGAGAAAAAAGAATACATTTTACGTGATTTCATTCATGATAAAGACGCTTCATATGGAATAGTCGAGAAGATGTTTGAATCTATTTTCTATCATCCCGTCGTCAAACAAACTATACCCTCTATTGCTATCAAAATTACCAATGGTTTACAAGAGTGCATCCATGTGAAAGATACTAAATCCCTCATAACGTTAGTGTTTCGGAAAACAAAGTGAAGTCTTTATACAACATTTATTGAAATATGTACATGAATGTGAAGGAATAGACTTTATACAACATCCACTGAAAATATATACATGAGCGCACTTCAATAAACATTGTTATATACAAAAAGTCTTTTTACTTCGTGAAGGGTGGAAATATACAGGGATAGGAAAAATGTCTTTCAGTGGAAAAGTCATCACATGGGGAATGTACAGATGTGGACACATATTCACAAGGAAAAAACAATCTCATGCGATACATAAAACAACAATGTTTATCTACAGAAATCAACATCAAAATACTAAGTTAAGGATGATTATGCTAAGACGTCTCCTGAATGTGGTAGTGTGAGTTTAATTCTTTTGGGTGGTGGTATGTTTGTGTCAGGATGTCCATGTGGAAGAGATATGTTGTGTTCTAGCCAGCACCTCTTATCCTCCCATGCTGAAAGCGCCCGTTTCCTAAAAGTATGAGTTTTGATCTCATGCGACTTAGATTTTAAGATTGTCATATTGACAAACGTTATATTTTTATTTCTATAGGCTTTCCTGAAATTCTTATGTTTCATGTTAGAGACCAATGATCTTGATATGCCTTTAGCGCGCTTAATGCTATCATCACTATCCTTTAATTTCATAGAATACATTTTAGGGCGGAGGAGAATCATTTCAGCTATCTCCTTCCCTGCTGTCTCATCCTTAAAGCAGCCAAGTTTTGCCTTATTTTTGATGGAGTATAGTGGATGATTAGCAGGATAATTTGATGTATCAAAATATCTTTCTAAAGATTTTCCTACTTCATTAAAATTTAAATCTTTTTGAGTGGTAATACCTAAAAAGAAACTATCTGTGTCACCACCCAACAAACGAACCTCTTTTACGAGAGGACACGGTTTTAGTATTTTATAGAAGAGTTGATACATTTCAAGCTTGGAGTAATCTAGAACAGCTTGACCAATATAGATGGGTTTGCACAACTCAACTTCAGATTTTATCATTTTAATACTACAAGATCCTCATCGATTATGTCTCTATCGATGAATAGAGGTGATGAGGTCAATTTGTGATACTTTTGATCATCATTAACTAGTTTGTAGTTTACGCGCTTTCTAACATCCTCCATCGTCTTACCAAATAGACTGTTGTTCTTATATTTATAAAAATCTTTTTCAAAATTATTTTGGGCTAGTGCACGTTTCTGACTGTTACTATCTATGTAGGGTTTGAGGAAGGCTTTCTGTCTAAATTTAATAATGCGGTGAACTCTTTTTAAAATCATCCCATTTCTAAATAAAATTTTAAGATGCTAAAGTGGACTAGATAGTTTTCCTTATCATATTGAGTGAGTAAAAGTTTGCGGCAAGGCTTATACTTGGGTTGTCCACATGATTCTAAATCTTTATGAAATTGTTTCATAAAGTCGGAAAACATATCTTTACTCACTTCACCTGATTCGGGTGCGAGTGGAAAATCTACGGTTTTATGTTTAATATTATTTGGATAGATTAGATCTATCTCAAAATAATATCCCCAATCACCTTCATCTGGAATTGCTAGTATGTTGGAAGGGTTGGAGAAATGTTGAATTTCACTATCATCTAACCAGCTAAACTCAGAGTGAGGTAGCGGTTTGGATAATGAACTACCATACAAATTATTTTGGTCATAATACTTCAGATGAGTCTGGTCATTGCCTACTATTTTTGATTTTAACCTATGTTTATTTACAAATGTGAGACCACCGCGAATTCCTCGCTCAAATAAATTATACATCTCTGGATCTTGTAAGAGATGAATGGTCTCACCAGTCATTTTAAAAGCAGACTTAAATGACATGGCTGGCAGACTGACAAAGTGGACGGGATCTAACTTATCTTCTTCTAATGCCACTCGTCGAAACTCCTGAAATACATCAGCCAGCAAAAATACATCTAACTTAAGGTAGGCAATCATATATTCACCAAATGTATGGCAGTCAAATTTTATCCATGCATCTTGTGCATGATCATAATCTTCGGTCTTACATTCTGCGCCGGTCAAATCATTTTTAAATTTATCTATGGGCGGAAGAGAAGTCTCGCCGAGTTTACTAATTGCATCAAAATATGCATATGGAAAGACTCCTTTCCGTGTGATGACTTCATCGGTTAGATTTGGATATTGTTTCTTAAGATTTTGTGTTAGTGGAAGAGACTTTAGATTTTGCACGAGAGAGGCCAGTGATGCAGTCATAAATTGGTAGGAATCTAAAAATTTTATATCAAAATAGACCGTCTTATTTTCTTTAGTTTTATCGACAGGCACTTTTGCTGTCATGGCCATAAACTTCTCTCTCGTTTGTGCTATTACATCAAGCTTCCACTCTTTCATTTGACCTAAACCTCCTTTTATTATCATATGGCTGTCGTAGCCCTTGAAATTATGGAAAATGACGGGTAATGTACGCCGCTTCATCCTCAGCGAAAAATTACATTTTGAACAGAGTGCGTTTCTAAATTTACCAGTGATGTGGTCATGGTCGCGCACTTTCTTAATCTTATCATCGTCAAATGTTTTCCTACATTTGGGGCAAACGTTGCAACTATCAAATTTTGCTTGATCATCTGCTGTCATATGCAATGATCTGCGATAGAGTTCACCATCATACTTTTGTTGAAATTTTACAGCCTGTTCGAGGAATTGTAGGAATTGGTAAATACAATCCTCACCTTGCCAGACGTGCATTTTATTTTTTCTATTTTGGAAATGGTCATGCCATACTTCATAGCAGGAAATGGCTGCTGGTCGATGGATGTTATCATCGATATAACATTCGATGTCAGCATAGATGACACGAAGAGGACTTAGTTCATCGCCATTCTCTCTATATGAAAACTCCTTATCTTTGGGCATGCGTTCCATTTGCAGTTTACCTCGCTTACACCACTCATAATGAGTTTCAAATTTGTTTTTACTCCTAAAGTTCCGAATGCATCTGTCACAGTAATAAATCTCTGATGAGGTAGAATTTCTTAAGTGGTGGTATAAGCGAGAGATTTTGGGAATGCCGCAGTAGTGCCATTCCTCACTATCATCCTGTCTTACTAATAAAAGGTTGACAACATGGTCATAACAACTCGAACGCGAGTTGTAGCGCACACCCTTCAATCCCTTTTCCCAAACATGGAGAACTATTTTAATGTTGTTCAATTTTTCAAATTTTTCTATATCTTTAATTTTCATATCGTCACTATTACAGTCATCGAAGTTTAATTCATTCTCCCACTGCCTATAGCTATATGTACGATTTCGATTCGCATTGATGTCATTATAGTGGAGAATGGAGAGGACAGCATATTTAAAACATTGCGATTCGCAATCGACATTGATGACTGCTGTTTTGTTTTTTAAATTTTTTGGAAGTTTAAAGGAGCCTCGACCACTATGATTTCCTAATAAACTGATTTTAAATAAGGCGGACTCAATGCCGTCAAAAATGAGACCGCTATCGCGCTCGTTAAATTTATCAATATTTAATTTTAATCCTTGGATGTGAAAATTTATCCAAGACTCATAGTCTACAACCTCGGTTGCAGGAGAGGAGGGTATGTAAAACTCTAACCTCTCTATTATTTGTCCAGTATGGTGGTCGATTTTTACATATTTTATTTTAAGATAGATGAGCGCCTTCATCCTAAAATTGTCTAAATTGTTGAAGAGCGCTTCTATCAATGATGAATTTTGATGAAACCATTCCTCAAAGTTAGCAATGGTTTCTGAGGAGTCCATCTGGTAGTTCCTCACTAAATTATTTATGGACACCTCAGTGAGTCGGATAGAGGAGGTACCGTTGGTGTAGGTATCGTTCGTGTGTGTATGTTGAAGTCTGTGCGAAGATAGTTCAAAACGTGTCTCGAAAGACTGAATGCATAAATCGCAAGAAAAGGAGACATCGTTAACAGAATCATCCCTACCTTCGGAGATTGATGCCGGCTTAGGTCGACAAACACCTCGCTTGATGTGTCGGGTGAGATCCCATTTCCTCGTGAAGATGTGCCCACAGTCAGCACATTCCCACTCGTTGCCATATCGCGACAGTTCTGAGCTGGAACTCGCATCACCTGAAAGAGAAATCATTCTATCATCTCTGTTCAAGCCTCAGTGTAGTGTTACAACCTACCTTGACTCAATAACTCTAAACTTTCCTCGAGAAGAGAGGGCGTTGGTGATGAAGTTGATGCCTGAAATTGAGGAAGATGCTATTAGTCACACGTTTGAGGGAGATGAGAGAGGAAATCTTTAACTTACCATTTTAATGAAATATGATCAGACAGAATAATAGTCAAAGAGAGAGATCGTGCGTTCGTCACTTGTATGATTCACAGATTAAATGAAATGACATGAGTGTCACTTTGCTTATATACTTTCATTCTCTTCATTCATTGGATGTTCATTCTGATTGGCTGCTTGTGTATACTTTAGAATTAGAAAAATGTTAAAGTTATCATTATTCAAAGTCAGCATTTCAAAGACAACATGACAAGTCCTCCAACAACACCAAATACCGCATTGGAGTTCTCCTCTCCATGCACATCAGCAAAGGTGCTCGTTACACCAAATGCACCAAGAAAGGCGAAGGTGGAGAAGACATACAATCTGGACAATATACGAAAGTTATCATTATCGGAGGATGATGAAGAGGAGTTGCCCGACCTAACAGGCATACGGTGGAAATATTTACAATATGATGCCGAAGGGGTGATGGAGATGACCAGCAAGTCGCACTTGCATCAAATATGGGAGTGGTACACCCCTAACTCCCAACCGCGAACCGTGGCGGAGTGGGCGTACATTGAGAAAGTGAGGGACGCTGCAGAAGAACGTTTAAAGCAGCTCAACTGTTTTTGTGATCTATGTGAAGTCAGACTCTGGGACGATATTGACGATGAAGACCTTTTAAAATACATGCCATAATAACCCGCCGAGCAAGCTTTGTCCGCGGACAAAACGGGTAAGAAATGGACATCCGTCGGTCTTCCATTAACTCACACTTTTGTCCGGGAGACTACGGATAAAGAACGGCAGTATACGCAAATCCGTCGGGCTTCCGTTTCTCGGACTTTAAATTCATGATTTACGGACGCTTCACGGAATAGAAATGGTTGCGCATGTTCCAGCGGTTGAACTTCCGCAGGTTGAAATTTCCGTGTAAATTCTGATATAATATACATACTTGTTCTGCTTAAACTTATCGAATGTTACTTGATTCGTTTATCTTTTAGTCCTCTTTTTGGTTTTATCAAACAACATCTAAGTCGAACGTCTGCTGAAAGCCTGGATGCAGATCACATTCCAGAATATTTTGTGGTCTAGCGATGAATTGAAGATCGATGATCTGTAATTCGGCATCCTGTTTTAAGTATTATTAAATCGAAGCGTTTAGTTTTATGCTTGATTGCATTCAATGTTTCTACTTTTGCCGAAGTGTGCGAGAGTACACCGTAGGCCGCCAGAATCGAACGCGTGCATAATTTCGACAGGAATATAATTTTTTTGCGTAACATGTAATAACCAGGGCAATTTCTTGCTATTTTTATAACTATGATTTCAGTGAGCATAACAAGTAAAGAACATCGCCGTGCATGCATTGCGTTAATTTCAATTTCTTTTCTAACGAATCCTTGTGTTGTGCATGTCGGGCGATCTTGGAAGTTATAGTTTGTGAGTTGTGTCCAATTCATTTTGACGGGCGGTAATGTCACTCATGAGTCATATTATGCTTGCGTCTGCAAGGGTAATATATAGTCACTCTGTTACTATACAATTGCCTTTGGTTGTGATTCAGCTGAAGCAAATGGCGCGCGCGAATTTTCTGTTTGACGCGGCATAAGCACACGACACGCATTTTCAAGCAGCGCAATGTTTTGCAATCTTGTGATCGATCGCTTACGTGATTGGCCAGGCCGTGAAGCGCAGTCAACGCCGGCAACTTGCAGAGGGAACAGCCGATCATCAACTTTCACAATTGCAGGCGAATATCGACTGAGAAAGTTGACTTGGTTATCTCAATGTCTCACCGTTGAAGGTGGATGTGATTTGTTCAATGCTCAATATATATCTGATTCAGTGTGGTGCAGTTTGGAGAACAATTCAACGTCGTCTAATGGCATTTCACACCGATTTATTCCTCACAATTTAAATTAACTGACTGTACATCTTATGGCGTGAATAATTTTCTAGTCAGCCTGAATACATGTCTGAATTTGCACTACATTCAATGGAAAATTAGTTTCCTGTGATGATCTTGGTGAGTCCTAGTCGTGGCCATTAGTTTTCCAGACCCCAACAGGCAGACAACGAAAAACAGCTCAATGTCGTCGACTTACTTCCATCTGCCATTGTCACTAGATACATCATGTCTTCTGCATCAATGATATTGACAAAATGGTAAGTCGGAAATTCCCTATCAATTTCTATTTGCAGTCATGTTTCTTAACAATACACTGTATTGCAGTCACATTAAAAACAGCAGGACTCTTAAGGCCTAGACTATGTTGTATGATAATATTTGATCATAATCGCGCCTTAATGGATCCATGCGATTTGAATAGTTTCCCAGTTCTTGGGGCGGATTTCACATTATAATTGACATGGTGACTGGTACATACAGTGTAATCATAATTTAACTATTTCATGAACTACACAACTGGATTTTCCACTAAACGTTTGAATTTTCATTGTGCTTACGCAATACGTATGGAATTGAAAAATTATAAGGATTGATTTTTGCTAATAGATTTCAATTTTTCATTTCATCACAGTATCATTATGGGACAATCGTGGAAATCTTATACATGATCGAAGTCTTACAACATAGTTGAAATTACGAACATGGCATACAAGGACAGCATAGACAAACTATAGGACACAGGGCTGTGGAGGCGGAGGCGTAAAAAATTGGCCGCCTACGGCTTTCGAAATTTTAATGAATGATATGATTTGATATAATCCTATTATTTGATGCATATATTTGATGTTATTTGATAAACATTTGTTATAGATGCAATTTATGCCAACCAATATAAAAAATTACTGAATGAAGTTTAGATACCGTACATGTCCTCCATTGAATAGATTCCATTGGTTTACTACCGTACAAGTAATTCATCAGTCGTCTGTAGTGTATTTAGTAGTTGTAGTGTCCGCTATTCAATAACAGAAGTAAATCTATGAAACATATGGTGCGAATTCGGCTATTGTGATTTTAGTTAATTCGGCGTTTGGACACCATCACCGCCGTTTCTTTTGAATATTGAATGAATTTTCATTAATTAGTGGGTATTGTATGAACAACAGCTAGCCGACCATGTCTGTGAAGTAGATCCATTAAACTTTCTGATTAATGAAATGTAGATCTAGGCTGGGTGAGAAAACATGAACTCATAGAAATCGACCATAATCCGATCTTTATATGAACGTCATATTTGTTATGTTTCTTTACCAGACTACGTGATGGTCTAGTTATACGCATGATGTTCATGAAAAAATGGATTGCCATTGCACTCCGAACTATTTAACAGTACTATAGAAGGCTACTACTACAGTAGTAGCCTTCTATAGTACTGTTCAATAATTCGGAGTGCATGAATCTGGTTGGGTACTGGGGTCAAAGATGAACAGCAGTACCCAACCAAATTTGTAGACTACTGTAGGCCTACCGTGTTAAGAATAGCAAGATTAATCATCAGTGTGTAGAACTAGACCGACAACGAAAAATTAATTATATCGTATAGCATCATATCACGTTTATACCATGTTATTATCATAACTACAGTATATGGTATATATTATACTATATAGGCCTAATTGCTGAGGTCTGAGGCGGAGGCACTTTTCAAATAGGCCGCCTCGAACACAGCCCTGATAGAACATGCGTTAAGACAGTTAAAACATTTGAATCGATGTGTCAGTTCATGCATCGAATTCATTTTATAATTCTAAAAATTTCTGTCGATGTTACATCTACTAGACTGACTGGTGAAAGGCTTTTTTATACTACGGTGTTTTAGGTAAGTTTTAATGAAATTCGTTTCTATAATGTTGGCCTTTGGTTTTAGTGTTTTTTAATGGTAAACAGCGTAGTGAAAATCTCGGGTGTCAAGATTGGACCCGTAAATTTCTTTTTCAACGGTTAACTGATGTGAATTAGTCAATCCGTTAACATGGGTAGCCGACAAACAACATTATCTTGCTGCGATAACATAACATTTCAAATAATGTAATTAAGTGGCATGCGTATAAAAATACGCATACTACCAAATTGAAGTGATTGTAATAAAAGTTAGCAATATCATTGCTAATATTATTGTGGAATATTTTATCATAATGTTTTACTGCACATTATGTATCTCTTGTTTTTGACTTAACTTATCTTAAAATGCATGGAATAAGTTAATTTGAACAGGGTCATAATGAATGAACCGATTAGCGATTGGTTGATCGCTCACATCACTACTATAAAGTCAAATGAAAACTAATTTAACTTAAAAGAGCCGTAAAGTCTTAAGTCTTCCTACTCGTATGCCAAATCATGCCTTGCTATGATTACAAAAATATAGATTCTATTAACCATGTATGAATAAGAATTTTTAGGTATTGATGACACAGTGTTTGTAATATCAGCACTTTTCTTTCATTCATTAAGCAGTGGCAGCGTTTTCACAAAATTTGTGTCAAATCACCCACCATGTATCACTCGAATTCTCGTAATAATTTCCCCTCTAACACATGCAATAATGATTATCAAAAATATCCACTCTTCAGTGATTAAGGTGATTTCAATAGACTTCTTAATTTCAGTTCAATTCCTTGGAAGAAAAGTTGGTGAAGCTGGAACGTGTGAGATTGCAAATCGCCCTGGACGCCTTCGTTCTGAAAGCACCAATTTCTCCACAAATCAACTAATCATCTCAGGTTCAACCGTTGTTAGTTACTCGCAAAGTGTGCCGACTCATTGCACCGGACGAGTTGATGCAATTTTTCATCCGAGACGACAAGTTTTCAAAGTGGAAACTCTTTTCTCAAAGTGTTCAGCATCTTTTCCGACACTTTATCAAGTTGTGATATCCGTAATACGAGTATGTGCAAACCTGGCCGGAAATTATGATCAAGTGGTGTCACGTGTGATCGAAAAGCGTCGAAAGAACGAGTGTCACAATTAAATCAAACGGCAATGCCTGACTCCGATGAACAGAGGGAAGAAGAATCTCAGAAATTGTATTAGTTCATGAACTCTACGAAGAAGTGTAGCTCACAGACATTCGAATTACATTCACATTGTTATAATTAGTATCTATGATCACTTCTTAAAATCTTTCCGTCGGTATTTTATGCAAGATGTGCTTCACTTGAGGTGATGCTAATGTTTTCTTGTACCGGGTACGTTATGATAAAGGTACATTCTATTGTTTTATATACTCACATTCGTCGTTTTACATCAACTTGTCGTCCATTGTTCATTTATCAATCTAGTAATTCTTTTTATATAAGTTTTGATCATATGTATTTCTGTACGAAACTTCAATCATTTCCACTCACACATTACAGTAATGCATGGGAAGTTTGTAATCATTGCCAAAAGGGAAAAATTACTGTGTGACTTATCATTTCAAACGCCATTCGACAGTTACCGGTACTGTTTCAATGTTGAATAAACGTATTATTCGTACGTACACTATTAGGCCTATATGATATCATGCAATAGTATGTTTTGGGTATGAAGGTCAATAAGCAAGTTTTTTCATGTGCAATTTGTAGGATGATGCGCATACTTCATTTGATAGGTTAACATTTAAAATTGGATATGCAATTCTTTATCCTTTTTTAAATTATGAAATAAAGATTTGCATAATCCATCTAGTATGAAAATAAAATGATTTTCTTCTCATACCTAGTAGTAAAACGGCTGCCATAGAAAAACTTGTAACTTCGCACAATAAGACTACCATATAGGCTAGTAACATTGCGATTGTCCATGAATGTTGACATATTCCCATTTTGGCAAGTTTACAAGCTTTCCAGACCAGTCGATAATTGTTTTACCCTTGTTATTTGTTTAACGAATGTTAATTGTTGGTATACATATTTCTCAATTTGTCGTCTCTGGTGCTCAACAAATATCTCGTGTAAAGTTGTTGGTTTTCCTTCAAATTTTACAAACGAATGGGATAGCTTCGTGAGACGACCACTTTGTTTAATGTATTTTAATTGAATTGCCGATTATAATATTACTTATCTGTCTATATTTCCGGAAGCGCTAGATATTTGTAGCCAATTCGTTCAGCATCAGTGAGACATCGGTAATTTATCTGTAACTGATCCGTAGTTAGCTCGTACAGGACCCGCTTATCCTATGTAACCTATCCGTTCGCTACCCGTCGACGATCTTAAACTTGTCCGTTGGAATCCGTATTTAGTCCGTCAGAGTCCATAATTAGTCCGTTAGAATCCGTATTTAGTCCGTCAGAATCCGTGTTTAGTCCGTCCGAGTCCCTAATTGGTCCGTCAGAGTCCATAATTAGTCCGTCAGAATCCGTAATTAGTCCGTTGGTTATCTGTGGTCAGTCCGTTCAGAATCCGCGAATTCATCATATCCGTCAACTGTCCGTCAGATCACTTTAATGCGGACAAATAATGTCCGCTATTGTTCCTTTGAAGTCCGTTCTAATGCCTTAGCCTACCCGTTCTTTGTCCTTTCATTTCCGCCCTATGTCCTTGTAATGTCCTCGGCGGACAAAATTTGTCCACCGTTTACTATCCTTTAACTGACCGCGAACGGACACCAAAAAGACATTCAGTGGACTTCCGCCGGATGACTTTTTGCTCGGCGGGAAATGTTTATTTCGTATTATCTTTGCTTTCATACTGACTTACTTGAATGGGGCTTTAGTGAATAATTTAACCATGTATACTTTTTCATTTGGAAATAGTAGCACGCTTAGTTTAACTTGCAAATCTTATAACATTTCATATGGGTGATAATGGTAGATGAAATAGTGTTAAATAAAATTAAGATAGCTTACATGATTCTGGGATAGCAATCGACTGCGATCCATGTGTAAAGAGCTTGTTAGACTATGGAAGAGAGAAGTGTGTTATGTTGCGTGTGGCGCGTGAGTGTCCTCCCTTTCATTCCATTCATCAATTCGTCTCATTGATAGAGACAGGTAGAACTCATGGCTCTCATAACGTATGCAATGGAAAGTTTTAGGCAACCTTCGACAGTTGGCTAAATGTCGCCCTAGCGCGAATGCATACTACGTTGAGACAGAGGCAATCACTTGCAAACATGACGCAGAGAGGTTTAACAAGATTGATCATTGCCGAATGTCCCTTGCGGTATACATAGCTACGGGTTTCACCGCCGCCCTTTACAGGAACGCCCGTCGAAAGGAAGTATTACACCGAACTTCATTTGCAACGTTCAAGTTGACTGATAGCAGATTCAACTTAATGATAGTATTCGCCAGTCCGAAGACTGCCCAGGGCAAACCGCGTGGAGGTTCTATCATGTCTTGCCCCATGGTGGCCCTTAAGAGAGCCGATGGTTCATTCTCGGGATTAGGTTGACTATTGGCTTGAATAGTCAAGGGGTATGACGGTTAGGTTGTCATAAACCCTATACCGCCTAAGCCGTGCTGGTGCATCTGGCACCTTTCGGATGCGAGTGGTATTCGGAGTCCACACCTCATCCGTCCAAATGATCCTCTTGATCTTCCCCTTCTTCTCATCCTCATCCCACTCGTCGAGGATGACGAACTCGGGAATGGCGTTGTCTTCATCGATGAAGACGGGAATGTTGTCGGCAGATGTGGCTTCCATCGTGACTTCAAATTGAATGAGAAGCGCTACAATCTTCTGGCTTATATAGGGTTTTCAACAATGAATTGCTCAACAGCGAATCAGAATGCTTCAGGGATAGCAATCGACTGCGATCCATGTGTAAAGAGCTTGTTAGACTACGGAAGAGAGAAGTGTGTTATGTTGCGTGTGGCGCGTGAGTATCCTCCCTTTCATTCCATTCATCAATTCGTCTCATTGATAGAGACAGGTAGAACTCATGGCTCTCATAACGTATGCAATGGAAAGTTTTAGGCAACCTTCGACAGTTGGCTAAATGTCGCCCTGGCGCGAATGCATACTACGTTGAGACAGAGGCAATCACTTGCAAACATGACGCAGAGAGGTTTAACAAGATTGACCATTGCCGAATGTCCCTTGCGGTATACATAGCTACGGGTTTCACCGCCGCCCTTTACAGGAACGCCCGTCGAAAGGAAGTATTACACCGAACTTCATTTGCAACGTTCAAGTTGACTGATAGCAGATTCAACTTAATGATAGTATTCGCCAGTCCGAAGACTGCCCAGGGCAAACCGCGTGGAGGTTCTATCATGTCTTGCCCCTAGGTGGCCCTTAAGAGAGCCGATGGTTCATTCTCGGGATAATTCAAGGACTATGGGACTCAAGCTTGCCGCTTCGCCTCCGGCTCGTTGACGGAAGCAGGTGGGCGCTTCTCTTTGATATCTGTAAAGAAAGAAGTTGTTAGTTATTATCTTGAACTCTAAGTTACTTGTTTTAAACTTACAGATCTTCTCAGGACGTGGCTCGAACAGGAATCCTGTGATCGCCTCCTTGTGGTCGAATGTAAAGTGAAGGCATTCGATACCTTTTTTAGCCCTGCTATAACACATCTCGTCTCTGCCACGTTCACAGAGGAGCGGTCTTGCGGGCACACGTCCTTTCTTGTCAAGGGGAATGTGGAGGCGACTTGATCGTCCGAGTACTGCTACTCATCACTTGCTGGTGCAGCTCCTGATTAGTCGCCACCACCTTCCCCAACTGCTTTCGCAGCCCTTCCACCTCCTCCCTCATCTTTCTTAACTCCTTCTCCTGACTCTCTCTCTCTCGATGAGGAGCTGCTCTTCTTTAGCCTTACTAGCGAGGTGCGAGAACCTCTCGCGATCGAGCTCTCCTTCTTTCTCAAAAAGACTAGCTTGAGTCTTCTTGAGCTCCTGAGTGACTCGCGAGAGGTTCTCGGAACTCGCTTTATAGAAGAAACAGTCCCTCTTCCACACCTCCAACTCATTCTTCAGCTTGTCATAGTTATCAACCAGTGGTGGGCGCATAATGAAGTTGCGACATTGAGCCGCAATCCCACCACTGCTTGATAACTTAGCCGGCTGCACCTCGCTATCGAGGTCAACGTCCCTCACCGCCTCTACCTCGCTATCGAGGTAGACACTCTCGACTAGGTCAACCTTCGTCGAGCCTTTATCCTCCTCCTCTTCCTCACTGTCGCTGCTACTTGTAGCCGACTCATCGCTAGAGGAGGAGGAGGAGGATTTACTCGACTTCGGAGAAGACTCAATCGGAGTGGGTGAGAGAGCCTTTGCTGGCACGCTAGAAGATGGAGCCTCTGCTGACGTGATAGACTCGACAGCAGACTGAGTCTCTAGAATCGGGGTGGGCGAGAGAGCCTTTGCTGGTGCACAAGATGAGGGAGGCTTTGCTGACGTGATAGCCTCGATAGCACACTGAGTCTCCAGAGCTTTCAACTCTGAGCTGAAGAGACTTTGCTTCGCCTCCTCAGTCAGCTCTGGTTGACTGCAGCTGCTGTGCTTCGCATGCCACTCCGGTAGCGTCTCGACAAGGCGAGATGCATTATGGCTGCTACAAAAGTATCGAATGCCCCCTACCATTCGCTTATGTGCACAAGAATGCTTCTTAAAGGCATCGCTACGAAAAATCTTTGAACAGACGCAAAGCTTAAAAGCCGTCTTTGCATTGTTGTAGTTAACCATTTTCTGAAGTGAAAAGGGGAAAACAATGATTATAATTCCGTAAACGTTTGATAGCAAACGATTGATTCCTAGTTTATAAAAACGGAAAAGAATGATTTTACACTTAGTGAGGAATGATAGATTTGAGTGTAGTGAGTGGCACTAGATCCCGTCGACAGCCCGAAGGCCTTGTACTGATCACTAGGGAAGTGAGAGATCTTCCCGATACCCGCTCTTTACAGCTGAAGACATCATTGTCACTGCCCCGAAGTGGTAACAGGAACGCCGAGTCAAAGGTAGTGATCAGTAGCTGGGATCCAACCCCTCAAAGCTGCCTTAGACTTAGTTACATTTCAAATCTGATAGCAGATTTGAACTCAGCATACTTGAAAACCTTAGTCTACATGTTAAAACTTTGAAAAAACTGAAAATTAAGAATTTTTAAAAAATTCCGCATTTTACTACTCATACTACTTTTAAAAAATTTTATCAGTAGTAAAGACACTATCAAACTCTATCACACAAACTTTGAAGTAAGAAGATAGCTTGCCTACTTCAAAAGATAGAGTCCTTTGCAACCCGATATCGGGAGCTCAGAGCGACGACCGTCGCTTACCTCGTCTTTCGATGAAGTGATCAGACTTGCGTTGTCGGGGGTTTATATATGCTCGGAAGAAAACTTAAAATGGCTCTATCTCCGAAAGTATTCATCGTAGCGACATGCGGTTTGTTGCAAACGATTTGTCTCATCATTCTCTATCATATGACACCTCAACCATTCTCATATGACCACGGAAGTTGGTGTGTCAGCACATGACCATGTAACATGCCACAAGTGAAAAAATTCCTAAGTGTGGGAGCTCCAGTGTGGTGAAAATTTTGAAAAATTTAAAACTTCCGAATTTTGACCTGGGACCTTTACCAAAACATTTTTCATCAAATTTCGCTGACGTCCCCCCCCTTTGTTCTAACTTTGGTTCTAGTGGATGGATTTTGTTCGTTCGAGTTGCATTGGAAAGAGGATGAAACACTGCTCGACCGCATTTTTCGTTGCGAGTCAATCGGAGCAGCCGTTCAAAAGTTAGAGCGGTTACAAGATTTTAGGTCGGAGCTCACCTGAAAAAATCCTAAGTGTCAGAGTGACTTTGTATGGGAAAAATTAAAAATTTTCCAAAGTGTGGAATTTCGACCTGGGACCTTTACCAAAGTTTGTTTCATCAAATTTCGCTGACCCCCCCCCCCCTTTGTTCTAACTTTGGTTCTAGTGGACGGATTTTGTTCGTTCGAGTTGCATTGGAAAGAGGATGAAACACTGCTCGACCGCATTTTTCGTTGCGAGTCAATCGGAGCAGCCGTTCAAAAGTTAGAGCGGTTACAAGATTTTAGGTCGGAGCTCATTCTGACACTTAGGATTTTTTCAGGTGAGCTCCGACCTAAAATCTTGTAACCGCTCTAACTTTTGAACGGCTGCTCCGATTGACTCGCAACGAAAAATGCGGTCGAGCAGTGTTTCATCCTCTTTCCAATGCAACTCGAACGAACAAAGTCCGTCCACTAGAACCAAAGTTAGAACAAAGGGGGGGGGTCAGCGAAATTTGATGAAACAAACTTTGGTAAAGGTCCCAGGTCGAAATTCCACACTTTGGAAAATTTTTAATTTTTCCCATACAAAGTCACTCTGACACTTAGGATTTTTTCAGGTGAGCTCCGACCTAAAATCTTGTAACCGCTCTAACTTTTGAACGGCTGCTCCGATTGACTCGCAACGAAAAATGCGGTCGAGCAGTGTTTCATCCTCTTTCCAATGCAACTCGAACGAACAAAATCCATCCACTAGAACCAAAGTTAGAACAAAGGGGGGGGGGTCAGCGAAATTTGATGAAACAAACTTTGGTAAAGGTCCCAGGTCGAAATTCCACACTTTGGAAAATTTTTAATTTTTCCCATACAAAGTCACTCTGACACTTAGGATTTTTTCAGGTGAGCTCCGACCTAAAATCTTGTAACCGCTCTAACTTTTGAACGGCTGCTCCGATTGACTCGCAACGAAAAATGCGGTCGAGCAGTGTTTCATCCTCTTTCCAATGCAACTCGAACGAACAAAATCCGTCCACTAGAACCAAAGTTAGAACAAAGGGGGGGGGGGTCAGCGAAATTTGATGAAACAAACTTTGGTAAAGGTCCCAGGTCGAAATTCCACACTTTGGAAAATTTTTAATTTTTCCCATACAAAGTCACTCTGACACTTAGGATTTTTTCAGGTGAGCTCCGACCTAAAATCTTAAATGGCGTCTCACATGTAAACGAAGACAGATAGGAACAAGCCGTTTGTTTCAGTGAATTTGTCTCACTCTTAGCTTTCAAATGACACCTCACTCGACAAAATCCGTCCACGAGAAGCCAAGATCGAAGCAAGCTGTCCAGAGGGGGGGGGGACGTCAGCGAAAAATTTTTATCTCCGATTGCTTTCAAATTCACCATACAGATGCAGAATTTCACGCTGAATCCGAATCTGGCCTCCGTTTTCACATCCGAGGCTTCGTTTGGACACTACACACCAAAACATCCCACAGTTTAACCAAGACAACCTAGACGGTCGCCCAAGTCCACCAGGCGGTCGGACACAGACACCCGAGGGCTCACACACTGTCGGTCCAGAGGGGGGGGGGACGTCAGCGGAACCTCGCCGGCACATCACGACACTGGCGGACCAGAGGGGGGGGACTCAGCCACGACGGCGGCCATCTTGCGCTATCTGGTGTTCGCCGTTTTCTTACTACTGGCAACAATACTTCACCTAATATAGAATATTAATTTGTCCTTGAGTTTTTGAAGAACTACGAACTATTGACAGCGAATTTCAATAATGGAAATAAAGATATCACAGAAACAGCAGCATGGAGTGACGATATGAAATATTTATTTCATTTGACCAGAGTTTTCCTTTTATTTGACAGAACCAAGGGGTTTCCTAAAATACAATTCCAGAGAATATCGAATTTAAGTAATGCAGGAAGGAACTCCCTGGCAGTCATTGCTCTCCTGGCTGACATTCTTTTACCAGATAGAAGAGCTTCATTGCATGAAATTTGACGTTTTATTTCGAATGTGTGGGCTGACCTTTGGTTTATTAGCCAATTGTACGGCACAACTGACTATCAAACATTATGTAACATCAGCTTGTAAAATGAGCATCAAACTTTGACTTGTTATAACTTTTGGAACCTTCAAGACTGGAAATTCCAAGAGCTAATATGTGTGGAATCATAAAATGCCTTCAAGATATTTATGACTTTTCAGAAAGAAGGATAACGTTCAGCTAGAGCTTCTATTGTGTACACAAAGAATGAAATGAGAGCTATTTTTACTTAGACTCCTTAGAGTATTCAGATAAGATTATTGTGAAATATTCGGATTTTTGATCAATGAAATTAGATGATAGTAATTATTATAATAGATCATAGTAGGTAAATCATTACTTTGTATATACCCCTAAATTTGTGACAAATTTACGTTTTCTCATTAACTTAACAGCATCAGCAAATAATCAAAAAATATATTTAGAAGAAAAACTAACCAAGATTCCATTTTTTGTAAAAGTCTTCATTTTGAGTTGGAGGTGATTTTTTTCGATAAAATCAAAATAAAGCATATTGTTGTTAGTTTCGATTAAAAGTTCATCGATTCATGATACAAGAAAATAGAGTCAGAAAAAAATCATAATGTCGATACTATTCAATCTACAGACATCTGATAACTGCTCCTTAATTTCAAAGCAAGAAATCATTTCTTTGCGTTTTGTAAATTACTTGCAAAATAGTTTACAGCAACAATGCTACAGAACTTTCGATTGATCTCGGACTGCGACCTCGATCAATCACTTGCTCTGTAACCTACAAATGGGTCTGTTACGAAATTCAAAAACCTGTCGGACGTACAATCGATACTTTGATGCGGTGCCAAAAACTGCATACAGTGCACTCTGGAACGAAATTTTTACCAAACAATCGTGAAAATGTGTAGTTTTGAAAATTTCATACTTGAGCATCCCTAGCGCATTCATATTTGCGGAAATGAAATTTAAAGCAATCTGTCGGACGTACTCGATAGATTTTCTTTTTTTTCGAAACATTACTTCCTCAAATATTCTATCGAAAATACAAAAAAGTACTAAAGCACACTTTAATTCCATTTTTTGGGGTATTAGCTACAATCTAAAACAAAAATCAAATTGATCCGATGAGGTTTACTATACTAAATTGCTCTCGCAAAAAGAGTACATGATCTGTCGGACGTACACATTGTACATGAAAAAATGAAGTATCGAATATTTGCCACCAATGAATAATTATTCATAAAGGATGTTTAGCTGCACCTAGACATGGTATTATTATTTCCTATCGACCTTTTCTTTCATGGATAGCATGTTTAATCTAGGCTGTGTACGTCCGACAGATTTTTTAAAAATGCATTTTCTGACAAAAAGTAAATTTGATTTAACTTGAAAGGTCTGCAGTATCATGAAAGGGCTGCAAACGTCTTAAGCAGTGTACTTTCCTTACTCATGAACTAAGAAAATAATGTTTAATACTTTCCTGGAAGGTTGATGCTGATATCCGTGAATACATCTACATAAAAAGATTACCAGTAAAGATGCATGCTTATGACTTATGCACGTACATTATGGGTATCATCGGTATGAATGTGATAATTAGAAACGTATAAGCGAATGAAATTTTAATAAGACCCAAAAAGAAGCACTTAAATCAAATAGGCTTAAATGCACAAAAATGTTTGTAATCAATAAAGATACATGTGTACAGGACTAGATGCAAAACAACATTCATAATCTTTTACAACATATCAGAATCTATAAACTTATCAAAGTATTATTCATGAAAGCAGGTTTCATGAAAGCAGGTTTCATGAAACCAGACATCACAAGCAGGGCAACACAACCACTCTTGACCTGTTGAATATTGTAGATGGCAATGACCGCAAGTGTTGTCATCGACACAAACTTCCTGATGATCGCATGCCATTGGATCATCAGCTCGCCAGTAATATTGCTGGTGAAAAGCATTAGTATCTGAAGAAAGCTCAAAGAATTGTAAACAACAAACTCCTTTCCTGTTGATGTTACGAATCACTTTACGAATTTTCAGTGTGCCTTTGATAGGTTCGGCAAATTGAATTTCTTCGGGTTCTTTGAACTCACATTTTTTTTGGCAAAAATATCGTGGTAATTGAAGGCACAATAACGCTCGCCTGATCAGCGAACTCACGGGGCGAGTTTATGACTATTTTACCAGACTTAACATGACTAAAAATCATGCGCTTCAGAGTGCCGCCAATCCCATCCATAGGACCTTTGTCGTGATGAGACTCGGAGAAATGCCATTCAACCGTTCTGTCAAAGTATGCTAAAAGAGAAAATGCATACCTTGATTGAAACTGTGACGCGCATCCATCACTCCAAATTGAAACTTTTTGAATATCAGGGCCGACTATATTCTTCATCGTCTCATATACGGTCAAAATACAAGAAAAAGGCCGTTGAGTGATCGTTAGATTCACTGATGACCGCAATAGGGACCTTTTGAAAAGAATGAGACTGATGGTTGATATAATATCCACACGCAGTAAATATGCTAAATGCGTCTTGTCTAAAATATCCACTTTGTATTTCATTGTTTGGAATTTTTGTAGCTCTCACTATAATCAACATGAAGGATGATCTGTCCCACACTCAAATAACTTTTCATGCTGTTGTACGCCATGACCTGAAAATGTTTACATCGCTTCAGCGCAATATCGACCCTATTTAACAAACGTGTTAAATGATTTTGTACATCAATATAGGTCCACATTTATGTGCAGTACATCCTTGCGATATACTGTATCTTATTCAAAACAATAACACTTCGTACAAATTTGGTGCAAGTTATGTAAATTGGCAATCTAACTCGCATCTATGACTCGTTACTTAACGTAGAGAAAATATTGGTTGACTAGAGGCATTGTATACCAGAAGCATTGTAAACTGTATTTTGTCCACAAATTCAGAGAGGTAAAAAAGTGAAGAATTTTGGCACTATTGCACATTGCTGGCACTTTATATTCACTAGAAATAATTGAATAGTATAAAGTGTTAGTCAATGTTTTGATAAAACGTGGGTAAACAATAACCAATAAACGTTCAAATTATTGTGGAACTGTTGACTGGTAAGTAGGCCTATTTCCATCTATCAATGCGAAATCATAATTCAACTACAATATGTTTTGTGAATGCACGATTACCATGCTATTTATACTTGCATATGTATCATTTGTATTTGTTGGCTTACCTGTTGTCTCTTCCTGTATATGTGATTTTTCAATCCAAACACGGACTCATTCCATTTCTTTAATGCAGCATCAAGTGGTAGTTTTTCCTGTACTTTTTGTATGCGATCAATTCTTTGCCAAGAGTAGAAAGAAACGATGACATTGCTTGCGTCCTCAGTTAACAATTCTATCACATTGCATGAATTGCACTCACCAGTCATACAGTACTTGCTTGATGAATCACAAGAATATCGCTCAATGATATCATGTGGATTTAAAGGAGAATTCATCTCCTTATGCGCATTGATTCCAATTGCCAATAAATTGACATTTTCGTATATTTCACATAAACACGAGTTGTGGGGAATGTCTAAGTTGAAAACGAATTCTTTATGTTGTTTCAAAAATTGGTAAAGTTGTCGGAAAGACAGCCGCTTACCAAATTTTCCGGGAAAGTTTTGTACATCCTCAGAATCATCAGACGAATAATCGGCGTTTACAATGTTGAGTAGATCTTTCAAATTCCATAATAAGTAGAGTTGTTTAAAAAACTTCTTGCCGTCGATCGATCCAATGTATTTTTGATCTTTTCGACCAGGTAAAGTGTAACTGATATCCGACCTTTCAAGGTATTCAGAAAGCCAATTTTCCTCATCATTATTCAATTCGTTTGTTCTTCTTCCTCTAATTTTAAATCTTCTATTCCGACTTTCTGTCACTTCTTTTTTCTTTCTCGGGCTTGACGGTAAAGCAACTTCCGCCTTTTTCAAGCTGCGGAATAGAGATTATTTCGTTTTGAAGGATGATTCACCCTCATCTGTCTGCTCGATCATTTGCTCAGATTTCTGTTTATAGCGAAAACGTTGGATTCGCATTTTTTTCTTCATGCTTGTGCTTAAGATAGGCTTTCTTTTTTTGTTTTAATTCATGACGTCTTAGTCGCTTACGTTCAGCGTCTTTTTTTCTATTTGCCTCCAGATTCTTCTGTCTGTAGCTTCTACAGTAATCTCTATTGCTTTTTTCCATGATATGAATGTCATCAGAGCGCAGTAAGCTATCTGCCTGAGTGCCGGGTTCAAGATGAAACTCGATGAACTGACTCTAATCAACAACGCATTCGGTAAGAGCTACCGGTTAACAGAAGCATATCATGAATAGCAATCAAGTAGCAAGAAATAATAGGAGTGATGAATCCTTTCTCATCATTGGTTGTCGTGCAAGGTCAACGCCAGACGAAAGTTGATAACAACAGACAGACAGACGGCTGAGGTGTGATCGAGTCTATCGTCAAATCTGTTCGATTGCAAACGGAGCTCCTGTGGGAATTAAATGTGTCTTAAGACGAAAGTTATTAGTCATCATGTACATATATTTAGGTACAGATGTCAAATGTTGCACAGATTGACCTGCGCTGACAATCTAAAGAAGATAAAGATGAAATAATTTGAGAAAATCACATTATTTGATCAAATCACATTTGAGAGAGACACAAGTACGTCCGACAGATTTTGGTGGAAAACTTTGGCAGAGGATTTCTGAAAGAATATCTTCCAAACAAGAGTCAAATTGATATTAAATTATTGCAAATATAAATGATTGATACTTTGGAAACTTTCACGGTAGCAGACTTGATTTTCACTTAGTAGCATTGATAAATAGAGCCGAAAATCTGTCGGACGTACAGCGACTTGTTCGAGAGGCTGGCATATCATATGAGGTTATCACTTCATCATACTTTTTGCATATAAAGATTGCGTGGGTACCACATTTTCATATTAAGATGGCTTTTCCATAATCATTCTAATTTTCAATGAACTATGAACGAAAATGTATTGTACGTCCGACAGATGGTTTTTCGAAAAAATTGAACTTTGAAGCAAATATCCAAAGCCAACGTGAATCAAGAGGTCAAATAAATGACTGTTCCTGATGATTTTGGGTATTATCTTGTAATTTCTGACAGTAAAATTCTTAGAAAGCTAGAATATTCTTTTTAAATGGATGATGACCAATTTCGTAACAGACCCAAATGCAGAAGAACGGAGGTCTATA
>CAJQUW010014486.1:0-27664 GCA_907163375.1 Prostheceraeus crozeri
GTTACACCCACCCGCAATGTGCAGCCTGTGGGTCTTATTCAACGGGCGGTTTTGCCAACTGTTTGGAGGTACGAAGTTTACTACAATTTTCATTTGTAATCTTAATTCAATATTTCGTGGTTAATACCACGTCATCATGAATACAAAATGATGTCTACAAGGCTAGTACGAAGAGGATGCAAAACTTATATAAGCAGAACTAAAAAACTTTAAAAAAAAAGTGGAGAAAATTAGATGGCATCCATTACATTCATGTTACAGCTGATTGATGGATGCATGATATCGATGATCACTGTATGCCACACGTGCTCGAAAGGATTCCACGAGGCCATTTCTGGCAGAATTTGCGATTACAACACATAGTTGAGGCATCCTATAAGAATAATAATTGAAGCAAGTAAGAAAACACTTTGATGGGCTCGAAATGTATTATTTTAAGTGGGTAAGAGCTTTCAGTCAATGACCTTCATCAGTTGCAGAATGTCTGGATGAACCGTCAAACTCATGTGCAACACGAAGTGACTATATCTCATGAATGCAAGCGAGTGACTTGTAGTAATGCCGCATCTCCCATTGCTCATCTCTATTCTGTACTTGCAATTTCTATCCTGGCATATGGCGAACCTCGGATGATTGAAAATTATAAAAAGTCACGTGGTTTACCAATCGCTATCGAATTCATGCCAACCCTGGCAAACTGCGGCAGCGTTTCTGGAGTATGTGGATTTAATCGTTGCTGTAGAGGACAAGGTACTTACTGAAAATAAAGCTTTTAAAGAATAAAACAAATTAGCGAGAGACTGCTTGATATAATCATTAAATATGATTCCTCGGGACCATGAAGGTACCGTAGACACCAACCGGTTTCATAGACTTCAATTCCGGTGCTGCTTTCGTAGATGAAAAAAATAAACTTAATAATTCGAAAGGGGATGCACCAAAAGCGAAATGATTGAACTGGATACTTTGGCACCCAAAAATCAAATAGGCCTATGTAAAGGACCATCCTCGACAAATTTCCATCATCCTGATAGAATTTCAAAGTAGTAAAGATAGGAAACAAGCTTGTAAATCACATTTTACAAATAATCGGTCAGAAATCACTAAAAATTGAATCAATGTCAACTGGATGACTAAATATCAAGACAGATCCAAGACCTGCAGAAGCACGTGCTCTCGTGGCTTGAGAAACCAACTGTAAAAATTTTGGTGGTTTAACTATAATTATATCAGCCTCAACATTAATTATTTAAAGAGATCATGTTATGGCAAGTCAGAATGAATATGAAGTGCAAACCAATAAACTTCAATTCATATCTTTCTGTGGAGATAAAAGATGTGACAGATTTCACAAGGCGCTGTAAGCGGAAAATTAACACACAACCCTGTAAACAGGTCGCAGCAGCATACTTTGCTAGGCTTAATGTCGGACCATCTACATCACTACCTAAAAGCGCAGCCTGACAGAAATATAACATACGCTACGCAAATAATGAAGAGTCGAAAAACAACATCCCGATTGAGTAAACTATATTTTGGTATGCCACAAACTGCTTACGTGTAAATTGATGTCAATTGATGTAAACGCGTGCAAAGCATCGATGCATGTTCTTGAGTTTGAATCCTAAATTGATTTCCATCATACTTCTCATCGCCCAAAAGGCAGTTTAGTATCTAGAACAAAGTCATAACATCAATAAAATGAAATAATATATGACCCTGACATACAAAACAAATCCTCGATCAACTTTAAAGGCTGCTCAAGATATGAAACTTTTCAGAATCGTAGTCTAAATGAAGATCAATTAATAGCTCAGAATTCATGGACGTAACATCAATACTAAAATGTCCTTCATCATTTTCTTTTAACACCGTCCTGAGTGAGACAATTATTTTGAATAAGGTATGTTTCCCATCTTATTTAAACAAGTCCTGAGATACTGTGTGTCTCGTTTCTTCATGACACAAACTTTACTTGTAACACAGGATAGAAACTCGTCAAAATACGCTTATGTGTCTTTGTACTGATTCATGGATGACTGCTATGATTGAAGCCCTACAAAAAAGTGGAACTCCATATAGCCACTCATATGGCCTGTTCAATTTATTAATATTATGCATTGTTCAAATGTATCTGCCTGAAACTGCAGACATCATTAATCTGAAAGACATTCACACTTGTCATGTCCAAACAAGGTGCTCCGGTGCTCCCATGATGCTGCAGATGGTCATCATTGGTGCATAATCTGTGCTGTGTGCCAACTTCTTTGATCTTTGACACCTACAAAGACGATGATGTTCCTGTCCATTGAGTTTGTATAAGACATTTGTATGACCAAGTATATGCAAAGGATATATCAAACCTCTATGTAAAAGTTAGTTTGTCTGTCATATTACTAATGTACACAGACATATGTTAAGTAGTGTTAAATTTAAACATAGACTAGTGTGAAATATCTTTGGACATATATCTCATTGGCGCAATCATAGACATCGAACATCAACAACTAGGTCTATGCCGGACAGCCCTATCCGCTTCATTGAAATTCGTGGCAAGGTCATTTGGTCGACCAAGCGAGGTTTTAATTCAGATCTTTGTTTTAAGTCAGTAAATAATACATAAGTTGGAGCGACTTTGTAAATAAATTTGAAAATCAAAACGGCAGTTGCTTCCATGTGGCCACGCTTGTTCTCTTGGCATGTACAACAAGTGGACAATTTCTAGACGCTAAAAGAGATAAATACAACTCTGTGCGTAGGTTCGGTATCACGACAGTCACATGCTTGATCACGTCATGCATTTAGCGCTTTAAGCTTGGATGACACATAGAAATGGACGGTCTTAGACACTACTATAACAAATAGATGACAGTAAAGTTAATGCGTTAATAAAATAGATAAAGAGAATAAATCAAAAGAATTAAAATAATTAAAAATAAAAGTCAACAAAGACGAAGGAAAAATAAACGATCCTTTTGAAGACATAGAACTGGCTTTAAATGTCGGATCGACACACTTTCACATATAACAAGGTTCAAAGCGTTTCTTGCTTGCTTAAGCACCCGAAATCCATTGTTACGCTCACTGAACACATTCACCTTCTCTGGGCACTCACATAAATGTCTTGTGATGGCTGACTGGGGTGGATTCCTTGACTTTGGCCTTACGTTTGACGAAACGAGCCATTTCGGTAGGTGCTCCTTCTCACGCGTGAGCAGACATCGCTCACTCTTGCCCACGTACCTCGCTCCGCAAAGACATTCGAATTCATAAACAACCATGGGTTTATGGGCTTGAGGAACTATGTCTTTCACTGCATCAGGGCATAAGGATCTTGTTCGAAACACGGGAATCGCCTTCAACTGGTAATGGGACTGCTCAATATCTTTCCGGATATTGTTGGCGATGACTTCACTCTGATGACCATAGTACGTATGTTGAAGTAGAATTTCTTCTTCTCAACGGTCACGAACTTTTGATAAGTCCGCCTTGATTGTCTATCGATAAACCACTGTGGATATCCATTGCTTTTTCAACACATGCGTTAGATGTTGGATTTCCTTGTCGAGATGCTGAGGTGAGCATAGTGCTCTTGCTCGGTAAAAAAGCGATGACACCAGATTTGATTTGTATCTTCGAGGATGTATAGGAGTGTATTATTTTAATTCTTTTGATTTATTCTCTTTATCTATTTTATTAACGCATTAACTTTACTGTCATCTATTTGTTATAGTAGTGTCTAAGACCGTCCATTTCTATGTGTCATCCAAGCTTAAAGCGCTAAATGCATGACGTGATCAAGCATGTGACTGTCGTGATACCGAACCTACGTACAGAGTTGTATTTATCTCTTTTAGCGTCTAGAAATTGTCCACTTGTTGTACATGCCAAGAGAACAAGCGTGGCCACATGGAAGCAACTGCCGTTTTGATTTTCAAATTTAAGTCGGTAAATTAGCTGTCGCCAATTCAAGTTTTTGATAGTTCTTGGAATTGCGAATTAACCCTTTAACTACTGTGCTTATTTTTATACCTACGCCATTTCCCTGAGTCCGAGTTAACTCGTATCGAGACGCCAACACAATATGACTGCGACACTGCAGCGGTAATACAGTGGCAAACTAAGCCCGAGTTAACTCGTATCGAGACGCCAACACAATATGACTGCGTCGCTGCAGCGGTAATACAGTGGCAAACTAAGCCCGAGTTAACTCGTATCGAGACGCCAACACAATATGACTGCGTCGCTGCAGCGGTAATACAATGACAAACTAAGCCCGAGTTAACTCGTATCGCCATGATTTCTTTGCATTAACTGAACTAATTTTGACAATCATCACACTGTCCCTGAAGGATTTCAGGCTAAGATGAAACTTTAACTATTATTAAGATGTTGAATTTCAAGTAAAAATACATTCATTTCTTGGGAATTTAATAAAAAAATATCCTCACTATTCGTGAGATCATGACACACACTGCCAAATTTTAACTTTTTGTGAATCATTTTTCACACTGCCACTAGCTCAGCACTAAGTCGTGATCGAAGACGTCTGTACGCCATGACTCAGGTCAATCAGAATGTGAGAGACTTGTTTGGTACTCTAGTTATAAGTAATAATGCAGACCGAGTTCTATTTTTAGTTATCACATTAGTTATCCCAGGTGTCCCTTACTCATTAACTCTGACGAATCATTTGACAATAGTTCATGTCTCAGCACCATTGATATAGAGATAATGGGAGAAGATTGCAGACTACCAATGCGTTCCTCATCTCGCGGAGAAGCCACTTTCTCTCTTGACTGATAAGAGCTAGGGGGGAAAACATTGCAAATGTGTTGTGTTGCAATGCTTGTTGACTTCTGTTCCAAGCCGAATTGTACTTGACAAAACAGCATTCAAAAACTTTCGAGAGATCCTAGACTGTTAGCTTTTAGCTGGCTTGACACAATAGATAGCAAACAGTGACTTACTGCTTGATATAGCCTGTTAGATCATATTACGCTGATATTGATTTTGCGTGTAGCTACCTTATTTGATCATGAAGTTATCCTTAATGAGGACAGTCCTAATATTATAGTGAATTTCACATATTCCCATGACAGACGCATCTTAAATAGAAAATAATTTCATCTTCCCATTGCCTGTGTTAAGCCATAAAATCAGTTTACTGATTTCCATTTAATATTCATCAACATCAAAGGATATTGAAAAGTCAAAATTATCAAAATGAATGCTCCTAATTACTGACCATGAAAAAGAATCGTTTTCGTATGTTGCTGCCTGGAAGCAACCTTTGAATCCAAAATTCTTCGTTGATAAAAGAGCTTTGAAAATGCAAACATTCGCACCTTTACATGCTGTGCACAAATATTTCCGATCAACTTCGTGAGCACTAAGTCGTGATCAAAGACGTCTGTACGCCATGACTCAGATCAATCAGAATGTAAGAGACCTGTTTGGTACTCTAGTTATAAGTAATAATGCAGACCGTGTTCTGTTTTTAGTTATCACATTTTCCCAGGTGTCGCTTACTCATTAACTCTGACGAATCATTTGACAATAGGTCATGTATACTATTGTAAACATGTATCAGAAGATAGATTTTCAGTTTAGTAGGCCACATGCATCCGTTATTAGTGGACACGAGTTCTAAATTATATTAAAAACATTCTAGATATAAAAAAAACGTTCACCCAAGTAAAGAACGAGTATACTCGGCATTCGGGAAATTGGTACACCACATCAGCCCGAGTATACTCGTTATTCGGGAACTATTGAAAACTTTATTTTATCTGTCAGAGAATGAGTGGCGGCTATCGTTTCGAGTTAACTCGGGCTTAGGCCCTGAAGAACAACTGCTGATTGCGTTGTCAGTGATATTCGTCTGCTCTATCGATACGAGTTAACTCGGCTTAGTTTCTTATTGTATTCCATTCTCGGCATCACCAGCCAACTGTTGATAGCGCTCGATACGAGTTAACTCGCGCTTAGGCGCTAAAGGGTTAACATTTCTTCAAAATAATTCATATGATATTATGTATGATTGAATCGGACACCTGTAGTTTTTGTGTTCTGTCCTGCTCGCACAATTGTAAAGTTTCTTTTAGGCGCAACTTTCCTCCGAATATCACGTGACTGACGTGGCTACTGCAATCAGGAATATAGCAAGATAAAGATACATATCGGAGTGTAAGGATTGCAAAGTGCCAATATTGACTTGCTGTTTTTTCCTGCTTAAACTTTGCATGGTCTTGCTTCGTCCCTTTTGGTTCTTCTTTGAAATTCAATGGTTTATCGTGTGAATCAAAATCATTTTCTGGATAAAATCGACTCCGAAACACACAAAGTTATGAAAATTATTTGACCACTTCATTATTAGCTGTGGATTATTTCTATTTTAAATTTATGAGGCAATTCTTATCGGCCCCTTCGGTGTAACTCGGCGTAGTTTGGTCAACTTCAGAGGCGTGTTTTTTCTCTGAAAATGAAGGAATTCAACCACTACGACGATTAACTGTCACTTTCCCACTTGTCAGTGTGCTTGCAAATTCATGTTAAGCAAAACTGAGCTTTCTGAAAAGCAGAATGCCTCACACTAGACAGGAGGTTCGCTGTTGTTGGGTGATGCAGTAGCTTTGGAGCATGCAAGTAAACAAATTTTTGAATGGACCGAAGGTAACCATAATACTGTTGAAAAAAATATGTCGAATGAAATGAATTCAGGATTGCCACCCAAATAAAAAATGTGGAACCGGGAAATATTCCGCTATCATTCTGGATTCCCGAAGCCATACTAAATCATGTCCAGTACTACAAACAATAATCACAGGCTTGTATGTAATTGTACATGTACAATTTTATTTTATTGCCTGTTCATGCCAATTCATGATAGATAGGTTTCATCTCAATAGTCAACCAATATTCTAAGCTGATTCTGCAATTTTATTTCTATTATAGGCCCAGTGCGTGTTTTATTAGAACAAAAAAATTTCGGTACCATTTTCATTTGTCCTATGAGTGAACTAAGAATTCAAAATCTTGAAAGTATGATCCATGTTTTGCAATTTAATGCGAATTTTATGAAGTAGTACTAGGAAAATTCTATGAGCACTTAACAATCTGACTTATATGGGACTCTATTTAATTTTATTTTGCCAAAACTTGCAAATGGTCCTCATCATGTATACGTATACCGTGTGTCTCTTTGATAGCTGTAATGGAATTTTTTAAAACCAGATCAAAACAGAAACACTAAACCCTGTGGGAACGAATCTTGCGAAAAACTGGCGGATGTCAGCTGCAGAATATCATGCTACAGTTCAGTCATATTTGCGGGATATTCGCTGGCGAAGTTCGCCGGTGACAATTCGCGCTCTATATGTCACCTTTTACTTTTGACTTTCTCTCTTATTTTCTGAAGTAATCCGCCTCAATAGCCGAGACTCTAGTTTCTCCCTCACCTCCTCACTATCCCCCACATTTGGCTAATCTATTTCAGAAATAAGTGCAGACTGTCATTCTTTGATAATGATAAGTAGATAGAGAATCCGCATATATCAATTTTCGTAACATCTCTTGACATTCAATAATTTACAACAATGATAAATATTTGAATAATATCATAGTATTTACTGCGACATTTATGGAAGATAAATACTTTTTTTTAGTTTAAGCCTTCGTGAATTACAAAAAGATCCAAAAAACAGATCAGACTGAGTATACAATACATTTTCATGTGAAGGCAATATACGAACATTACTACTTACCACTAATAAGTTGCTACAATATCCACGATTTCGCCGGTTGGCGAAAAATCAGCTCGCATTATTAAACAAATATCTACCAACTAATTATAGCAACTTTTTCGCCACCTGTCGTTTTTTAATTTTACACATGTTTTTGGATAGATGATGACCATTTTCACATGCGGAGATAGTTTTTACACGAAAATGCACCTTTAAAAAAATTATCCACAAAATCGCTACCTCTCCAGATAATCTGTTGATATTAGCAAGATGCGTTCCCACAGGGAAGATATGGAACGAAAAAAATGGTGAAAGTTAAAATGACTAAATAGCTAGGTCATTGGTGCACGAAACGTTGTGTTTTTAATATATTCTTTTTAAATTCACATAGGCCCTACCCGGCACCCAAAACATCAATGAAGAGTTTCTCAAGCAAAACAAAGCACTCTCTCTTTCTCGGAGATGCTACGATGTCACTCGGGCGGAAATCTGGAGCCACAGATGCTACGATACATCTTAGCAAGATGGGCAAATGCAGGGTACGGAGTACCGGTATTCATTAACGGAGTAGACACCATGAGATTCCGAATTTCTGAGGTCGCGGTTATTGAGATTTCGTGGTCTAAAATGATCTATCATGAACTTGAATTATCTAAAGTAGATCTGCTTCTGAGGTCAGCTATAGAACTGCTATGCGTTTCACAAATATACGAGAAATGCATACAATCCTGCAGTTGAACACTGAAGGTATTTAATTACTTGGAAAATCAAGCGTTAGATGAACTAGAGCAGCTTGTTTCTCTTCACTTTCTAAATACATCACATAAAAGCTATCGAACTCCCTATCCCATCAATAGGCAAAAATCTCAGGTTCAACTATCTCTAATTTGTTCCGACTGTCCTTCAATTTGTTGAATTTGAACCGCAGTAAATTAGTCTGTGATTCCAGTCAATTTCTGACTCAATTTTAGATGAAGATTTTCAGTTTTTAGTGATCCTAGAATCTAATCAGGTTTAAGTGATCCTAGTTCTTTCGGTCTAGAGGTCAAGCCCCGATAGTGTCATTGGAAGTCGGCAGGAAGGGCATCCGGACTAAAAATACTACAACGCTCCACACAATAGGCTGGCAATGTCAAAGTCTAGAATAAGCTGAAGTTTGCTAAGTCAAAAATGCCTAAAACACAA
Organism: Prostheceraeus crozeri; assembly: GCA_907163375.1. Taxonomy (NCBI): domain Eukaryota; kingdom Metazoa; phylum Platyhelminthes; order Polycladida; family Euryleptidae; genus Prostheceraeus; species Prostheceraeus crozeri. The sequence goes on from CAJQUW010014486.1 coordinate 8,931, forward strand.
GTTTCAACAGACTTGGTCGTTTGTAAAGATGATTTTGACTGGGTTTGCTGTTTTTGAAGATGATTGAAGCAAGAAATTATTCAAGGATCAGAAGTTTTAATACGTTTCATGTCCATGTAGATACGAGTATGTCTCACAATGCAAGCATTAAAATCTGAAGTAAGATTTCACGGAATTAAGCCTACATCATCAAAGCGCATTTTCAATGTGCTTATGTAAATATCTCACCGTCGTATTAACTGAATGCGACTAATCAATAAATTGATACAATATTGTTGGGTTGTCTAGACTATCCTCGCTACATCTAGATTATTGAACTTGGCGTATAGCCATTTTGTAACTTTTTTAGTAGATGTGATTTACATGCGTTGCTTTAGATGTAAATTTGACTAAAAATCATACTGAATCTGTTTTTTGCTGTGTGTTGCATATGCAGGTCAGTGCATTTGTATTAGAGTAGAAAAGCTCCACTCCGGTTATACAGGAGTTCTGATGCAAACGCTGAGTTTGGATCTACACAGCGACAAGCGGGGAATTAGTCCAACCAAAATGGCAATCTTAAGTTTCAGCTTGTTTCTGCAGACATACATGTATATTGTATATGATAGTGACAAATTTCAAGAAAAGAATTTTCTTTGGTATTTTGGTTTCGCCTACTTGGACATCGGTGCAGCAAATAGCTGTTGTTCAGCAACGATTTAAGCGTGCGTTTGTCTTTCAAAAGCAAGGTGCTGTATAAATTTTTAAAGACCAAATTATACTTTCAAAATTCTGTAAAACACTGAACACATCTACAACAAAATCACGGACTGTCATATATTGACAACATATATGACCACTACAAATGAAACCTCAAGATTTGTAAATTGGTCATGAAAGTATTGATGATACATGTATACATGTTTTTGATGATAGCTAAGTCTGTCAGCTTTTGCATCTTCCAAAATCTCTGTTACACTGAGACTGGAGATTCGAACTCAAGATGCATGAAGACCGACATAATGCTGATGGGTGGCAATTGATTATCTCACATAGGCCTAATTGTTGGAATAGTACGCCAAGGAGTGCTAAGTAAGATTTTGAAGAATTTCTTGTTTTCTCAGGAGAATTTAGGTCTAAATCAAATACTTTACATCAAATAACATCGAATAGAAAATTCATTTTTTTAAATAAAATCGTAGGAATGATAACGTGGTAACGGGGGCCCAACCTCGATTTTGAGGCTAAATTGTAGTTACTTCCTAGCTTGCTGCTCACTCTTGTTATTATTTGATCAACAAAATGTGGAATAGGCCCCGACTATGAATTTGCAAAGGAATAAAGATGCGAGAAAGTTGTTAAAAACAAATCCCATCTGCAATTCGCGCTTTAGGGTGAGCATGCACCTATTTGGGTTTTTTAAATGGCAGTGGCCACCGAGCTCACTTTGACCGGCTTTGGCGCACTGGCGCGTACTTGGTTTCTGAAATTCTAAAAATAGATCACACGTCTGCCGCGCAGGCAACGTTGCATCTGGTACGGTCGGCTCTGGCCTCGTCTCGCCTGGCCCTGGCTTCGGTGGCCTAGCCTCTAGGGTGTCCAATCCCGGAGCAAAATATCAATCCCGGGATTACAATCCCGAATTTTCTCAATCCCGGGATCCCGGGATATCCCGGGATTGAGAAATTATTATCAGATTCATGCAGATTGCGTTTTTTGCCTATTATTTTGCCTTTGTATACATTGGTTTTGATGAAATAGTCGTACCAGCGCCAAACGTTACTAAAAAACTAACTGTCAACTGCAATTGAAAATCATTATTTATGATTACGAATGTTAAAACTTTCTTATATCCTTATTTTACCAGATGAGACAAATTAAAAAATAAGCTTTCACGTCATGTGCACTTGCACATAAATTTATCATTTTATTTCATTTTAACACTGATTAATTACATGATCAATAAAGTGATTCGAAGTAGGCCTATAACAACATAGCAGGAACTGAAATTCTAACAAATTTATACTTTTATGAAACTTTGTTTGAAGTACCACTTCAAAACGCACATGTCGTTTAATGTGCGATCGCTGATTCGGTTTCTTATCTTTGAAGAAAAGGTCCCAGCAATGTTAAAGGCCCGCTCACACTCCACGCTTGTTGGTGGCACGGAACGAAGCCATCCAGTCACAAATGTTAGGAACTCACCTCTGACCTTTGTTGTAAGGAAACGATCCAATTCCTTTCGCACGACGGATTCCATGGAGGAGGGCTCATTTAGTGAAGTATTCGCTGACTTTGAATCTAGGAAGCGCTGCAGCTCCTCGACCAATGTTGATGCAGGCGCGGATTCTGCCTTGGTCGAGTTTTGTTCCGAGTTTGAAGAGACGGAGATCATGTCGAGAGTAAACTTGGTGCGCGTAACTAATGTAAGGAGAAACTTGGTAATTTGTTGCACAGAAACGTTCTGCAAGTCCCCAGACTCAAGGCAGAGTAACACTTGAGTCACAACGTGAGTTCTCTCAGTCATCCTCGCTGTCAATCGCTGGTAGAGTTCGGAGGCGAACGAAGATTCCTCAGCTGCTTTCTCTAATTTCATCTTAACAAAATCGATGACACGACTGGCAACGACTAAATCACTGTCTCTTCTATTCAGCCCGTCGACGGCGGTCTTAATTGGAGAGCAGTACACACATTTCTCACAGTGTTGCATTCTTGATCAGTCAGAGCCAAAGATTCTTTTGACAAGGCGATCAAGGCCTGCCGAACAAAACTGTGAAGTTCAACGTAACGCTCCAACATGGCGAGTAAACTATTCCACCGGGTGCGACAATCGCCAATCAGCTGTAATTCTTGTCCATTTCCGGCTCGAATAAAAAACTGGAGTTTATCATTCGACAAAGGAGACCTATGAAAGAATATTACAATCTTGCGAACTTTCTTGATGCAATCCCCGATCACGGGTTTAAACTCAGTTACACATGCAGTCGAAGAATCGTCATCAATATCAAACTGTTCATCTGAGTAGTCATCTTCACCTTCAACAAGCGCGGCCTCACCAGTAGTCTCTTCACAACATGGTTTCTTATACACTACGTCACAAACAGCTAGATGTAGTGCATGTGAAAAACAAAGCTGGTGTAAAACTTTGGCATCTTTGCCAACCCGAACCATGAGGGCTGCCCCGTCAGTGCAGAAAGCGATAATATCCGTTTCGAGCTCAAGTCCGTACAATGCAATCCTATCACAAATGAGCTTCAGACAAGCTGAGTGGTTCAGTGAGCCATCGATACGGATGAGTCCAAGATTATAAAATGTCATTCCCTGTTGCTCGTCGAAATCGTGAACATTAATATTCATATATCGGCGTCCCCTGACTGATGTCCATTGATCGAAAGAGAGTGAAAATTTTGCATTTTTCTCTTTACGCTTCCGTAAACTTTCGATAATTCGGGTGCTTACACCGGCCGCGAAGTCGGTAACGATTTTGCTGATTGTGACTCTTGATTTTGGTAGAGAATTTATACCGTATCTGAAATTAAACAGATCTCGAATGTCGTCAGATTAATTCGTCTAAAACACGAAACGAAATGTTCGACACTGCAGCCATCCGTGAGAGTCGCGCCTGCATAGATATTTCGCCGGATGAAAAAACGAGCAATTGCTGTTGCAGTTTCGGCTTCTTGGATTCTGGGGCAGGGCAGGATTCAGTGGACGATTCAAGGGTCTGATGCACAGTCGAGAGGTGAGTGTGTAGTCCTTTAGTAGAACCTCCGCTGCACTTAATAATTTTATTGTTGGGGCAGAGCGTACACTGTGCAGACTGTCCATTTTCAGCGCGTTTGAAATATTTCCAAGGCCCAGTCGTTTTGAAAGTTAAATACTTCATCACTCGTAAGATTGTTCCGCAGATAAATAGACCTCGGGCATCAGACAAGTTTGACTAAATGAGTCATTAACGAGGTAACGCAGTGCTCGTCATTTCTTGTAAACAATAGCAGTGCTCTGATTGGATAAAATGATTCCCGTGTCGAATATTTTCAGTAGTGGCCGATTTACGCAGTTAGAATGAGAAATGTGAAATATTGTGTGCGTCTTGCTTTTCCTTTGTAGTGATTTCTATGTAATTTCTTAACGAAAAGACTGATAAATAACGAAATCTTCGGCTCAATTTTTTCAGTTATCCTATAAAACATCATAAATCTGGCGCACTCGAACTTCGGAAGAATCTAAAAATGAAAACTACAGTGCGCTCTATGTACAGATTGCAGACTGGAGTGGCAATTACTACGCCTGGTCTGGTGCAATTTTGGTCTTGCGGCTAATGCACCGGTAGATCAGCTGAACCGTTGACATTGATTGCTGCATAGGCAGATAAGTAATACAAGAAAACAAATTATCTACAAAAAATCACTTAAAGATGGGAAATGCATTTGCCTTGCCACAAGGGTAAAAGAGTTTTTCAAAACAACTTAAAAGACGAGGAAAAACAAATCAGCCTTTCAAGACACACACTGATGCCTTTTTCTTGTTTTATTGAGTTATTTGGAGTCCTCTAAAGCTACGAAACATGAGGCGCGGCAATAGAAGAATGAAGAATAATGGACAGGCTTATCCAGTGAAATATTCATTACCTTACTGAGTTAACATGTGGAAACGCAACATTTGCATGATGTCTGACTTATCTTTTTGACATATCTTTCCGGACATATTATTACCTATTGAGTATTTTGTCAGCCACTATGTGTGGGACCCCGCTCGTCTGGGTTTGAGTGCTCAGGTCAGGGGTCAAAACACAACTAGACGAGTACCTGCTCATGACTGATGGAGGAAGTATTATAAGTATTAAGGAAGTATTACTTAATCGATAGCTGAAGTAGTGGTCGAAGTATTGTAATTCTAATCATGTCATTGTGGATGACGGCAAATGAAGAAATATTAGATTGCATGAAGTATACACGGATTAAGAAACTGGCGATAACAAATTCAAGTGGAGAAATTATTTTTCCATGTGTAGTCTTAGGTAAAGTGTGCATAGTTCCATTGTTTTCGGAATAGTACGAGTAGATTGTATACTAGATAGATCTATTGCCTACCTCCATTATCCATTTTCCACTTGTCCACTACTACCATTAACCACCGCGTGTAGTATCAGCTATAGTGTAGCATTAGTTGTAATCGGTGTTGTAGTGTCATTGTAGTTTTATGATTTACCTCCACAGTAGTAAGAAAACGGCGAACACTCGACCGGCGCCCCCCCCCTCTGGAACGACAGAGTGTCGTGGTCGGCCGCCTTGGTGCTTCGAGTCTGACTCCCCCCCCTCTGGAACGACAGAGTGTCGTGGTGTGCCGGCCAAGTTGGTCCGAAAGGTTCGCTGACGTCCCCCCCTCTGGAACGACAGAGTGTCGTGGTGGACTTGGGCGACCGCCAGGATTTGTCTTGAGGCTATAGTGTGTGATGATTTTCGTGCAATCTGCTGAATGTTGGGTTAAAAATGGGCTGTTTCGAGTGGAAGCAGTGCTCGGATGTGAAAACGGAGGCCAGATTCGGATTCAGCGTGAAATTCTGCATCGGTATGGTGACTTTCAAGTCAATCGGAGAGAAAAATTTTCGCTGACGTCCCCCCCCTCCGCCAAACTTCCAATTTTGCTTCTAGTAAACGGATTTTGTCGTGCCATAGCTCGTTTGAAAGCTAAGAGTGAGACAAATTCACTGAAAGAATCGGCTTGTTCATATCTGTCTTCGTTTAGATGTGAGACGCCATTTAAGATTTTGGGACATTGGCGAAAAACGACAGAGTTAGAATTTTGGACGTTTTGGGCTGTAGCTTCAAAACGAAGCATCGGATAGGAAAATGGATTTCAGATTTGGAATCAGCATGAAATTCTGCATCTGTGTGGTGAGTTTCAAGTCAATCGGAGAGAAAAAATTTTCAACATTTTTCGAAAAAACGACAGAGTTAGAATTTTGGTCGTTTTGGGCTGTAGCGCCAAAACGAAGCATCGGATGGGAAAACGGAGGCCGGATTCGGATTCAGCGTGAAATTCTGCATCGGTATGGTGACTTTCAAGTCAATCGGAGAGAAAAAGTTTCGCTGACGTCCCCCCCCCCTCGGCACCGCCCGATTGACCAAATTCAATGGCACTCTATGGTATTCTATGACACGCAATGGGAGTGCCATAGCACACCTTAACGTTCAATCGAACTCTATTGGATCCAATTGCACTGGAAGTGGGAAAATATGAGTGTCATAGAAGCTATCCAAAAGAAGCAAACGCGCAGCGACAGTTTTGACTCCGTAATCTGACTTTGTCCAATGATATTGCAACATTTGCATGTTCAGTATAATTTCAGATGCTTTTGGCATGTGCAACAGTCATTGTTAATCACATCCTTTGGTCGTGTCTCAGTGTCTCGTATTTTTATGAAAATCCGTCGTTTGTTGAATTAATCATCTTATCCGGTTTGTCTCAACCATCACACCAATGGAGCAAGTTCAATTGAAACGAATTTATTATTTGTGTAGTCCAGCAGTCAAATCATCAAGTCCTCATTGTTGCAGCAATTCATTCGCGCACTGTTTTATTGAATTATGCAATTATTTAGATTTCTTGAGGTAGGAACTAGAACTACTGTATTATAAGATTTATGTAGACAGTCTTATCTATTCCTCGTTCTATTGTCGTATGTGTAAAGTAGACAGTTCAACAATACGTTCAAGTGCTATTAGTCTGGGAGCCAAGGCGCTAAAAAACGAAGTAAAAATGACACCCCTGCTATACTTTTCTTAACACTTTCATATTGTTAAGGGGTGTATGGGACATCAGAAAACAGTTGTTAGCAATGCCAACTCTCTTGCAAAAGTTGCTTTAGGCCTACCTTTGTAAAACTATCACGATGTTAAAAATGCAAAGCATGGAGTGAGTACGGAACACAAAAGTAACTCTAGATATGGATTGAAACAACGTATACCTACGCACGACGTCTCATTTTGATCGTCTAGATGTCCTCTCACTCATAAATCTTGTTGGAAGTGAATACGTTAAAGAACGAAGTCGCCAGAGGTCAAAAGGTCACAAAACCTAGGTCAAAACTCAAAAATAGCACTTTTCTTAAAAGGACGCCTGACTCACTGCCTTGGAGCGATCAAATACTTCAAAATCAAACGGTAACCTCATCTAGGTACCCATGGGAAGTTTTTGAAACAGTTGTTTGGAGGTCATGACCCAATGACGTGATCACTGGTCAAATTTCTGTAAAGGTCAAATTTTAAAAAAATCAATAAAACCAGCTTTTTTGGTCTTATCGATATTCATACGCATTCCGTTAGCCTAGGCACAACCAGGGGATAGTTATCCATAGTTTACAAATATATTCTTCTCAAATCAATGATAATACTTTGACTAGAAGTTATCATTAGGCCTAGGCCATTCAGCCGGTCAAGAGGTCATTCGTAGCATACGTAATCGGCTACTTTTTCTCTATTTCATTATTTTACATTATTTACGTCACTTTTCATTATTATTATTATATTATGTTGCTATTACATTAATTTATTACTTTGAAATATATATTTATTGTGACTCATTCGCATTTCCTACCTTCATTTTTTAAGGCACAATATGCATTTTTTCTGTAACTTCCTATGAAGACCAGCTCAAAATGAAAAGGACTCATGTTGCTCATATGTCTTGCTTATATTAGGTAAACATGACGCTGAAAACCATGAAAGTTACTATGAAAGTCATTAAAAAGTCATGTCATCCTCCTCACTATCTTCTTCCAGACGTCCACACTTCAAATGATGGCCATTGCAGCTACATGCGATTATGCATGCAGTTCCGTTTTTCGCACATGAACACTTTTGAAGGCAGCCTTTCTTGCATTTACAGAAAAGAAGTTTAGCAGCCGCCATTTTGCTCTCTTTTGTCATCATAACAGGAACTAATGCTCCCTTCTGATCCAGCTTTCGTCCAAATTTCAAGGGTGAAAGGAGACACGGATTTGATTTTGCTGCTTCCTTGTATAAGCTGAATTGACAAAGACTTCTCAAAACATGTTGATGGAAAGCATCTTCTGTTGGTGGTAGCAAGCGTAAGTCGCGTTTAGTGGAACTGAACAGATGAGCGCGTAAGCGGTCAAGAGAAAAACTGTACTCCGGTTTTCGATACAAACGACAAAAGAAGTCCCTAGCTTCATCAAAAACTGTAGAGCTAACATGTGAATCATTATGAGAAAAGTCAACTAGAAGTGAAAATACTGCATCGTGCTGATTGGAATCTGAAGATATTTCTTTGTCATTCAGTGTACGTTTGTTCATATATCGACTCCTGTGATAATGAAAATTGCTAGCCACCATATCTACACACGTTTCACCATGTCCTTTAATCTTGAATAACATGACTTCATCATTAATATCCCTTGCCTTCTTGTGTATAGCTCTTTCCCTCCCATCAGGCGTTGAAATGGCAATCAAGGTCCAAACTCCATAGCTATCTCTCTCTTTTTCACAAAGAAAACAGACAGATTTATTATATTCAAGAGATTTCCCAACCAAAGATGAAGAATCAGATCTTAGACGAATAGTCGAATTGTCTAAAGAGTCCGACTTCTTTCCTTTCGTTTGCTTAGACTCAACTTTATGTTATCCAATGTTCTCTTGAGTGTATATTTGCTACGACAGATTACATGGACGATTGGTCTCTTTTCCAAGAAGGTAGCTTCATCCTCTAAATCACTCCAGATCTTCGCAAACAATTCATCCTTTCGTATGAAAATTGCCGACTTCAATCCTGGTAAACCTTTGCTTGTTATAGTGGACGTTTTTCCATGTTTTTTGGATGCACTTTGACATATGATGCATTTCGAATAGTCAGGACAGGAGCTTGACCGAAAGTAATGGTTCCATACTTGAAGAAGGATCTTGTTAACCTGAAAAAAAGAAACGAAAAATGAAAATCGAAAAATGAGTTATCGACTTTAACATTAGTCCTATCTTATCCACCATTTCTTCAGAAAAATCAAAGTTTCAAAATAAATCATTTTCTGTTTCTAATTATCATTTTTTTCAAAATAATTTGCAAGTTTTTTTGGTATCAAAAAAAGTTGCGCAGGGGGGTTCTAGGAAAACTCATTTTCTGTTTGTCATTATCATTATTTTCAGTTCTCATGAAAAATGTGTACGATAAATGACGATTTAGATTCAATGAGGGATGCTATAAAGATGGAAATTGACTTACTTTATTCTCATCCGAACATTTCAGAAATGGAGGCTGAATGCGTTGTACATGTGGCACACACGTTGATGTCGTTCGACACACGGTATGATGCAATACTTCCTTGCTCTACAAATCACAGAGGTATACATAGAATATGTGATCCATTAATTTTAAATCATTACCGTACCTAAAATTCACCGGTCGTGGCTCTCGAACACCGACAGCTAATTGATATCAATGCAGATTGCGAGAAATACTATAGCTAATGGTATTTCCGGGCGGAGGAAGAGTCGAATATTCCAAGCAAGTGACAACAGAAGTACACGAGGAGGATTGTTTGGATAACGCAAAGCGCAAGCATCGATAATGAACGACGTTAAAAATGTTACCATCAAGAACTTGTTTATGACGTCACAAGTTGTGTTCATCTCATTGGCCATCCTTTCCACTGTCGATGTACTTCGAGCGCGAGTGTAACTTCACCATGGAACACAGCAGCTCACCGGTGATTCCAAATTTCTTGGAAATCCTGAGCAACGCCGCCAATAACAGTCAATTCCTCCTGCGTGGTCTCAGTGAAAATGTGGTGAACTACGCTATTGATAACTTCTTGATCCCTTGACCGGCTGAATGACCTAGGCCTAATGATAACTTCTAGTCAAAGTATTATCATTGATTTGAGAAGAATATATTTGTAAACTATGGATAACTATCCCCTGGTTGTGCCTAGGCTAACGGAATGCGTATGAATATCGATAAGACCAAAAAAGCTGGTTTTATTGATTTTTTTAAAATTTGACCTTTACAGAAATTTGACCTGTGATCACGTCATTGGGTCATGACCTCCAAACAACTGTTTCAAAAACTTCCCATGGGTACCTAGATGAGGTTACCGTTTGATTTTGAAGTATTGATCGCTCCAAGGCAGTGAGTCAGGCGTCCTTTTAAGAAAAGTGCTATTTTTGAGTTTTGACCTAGGTTTTGTGACCTTTTGACCTCTGGCGACTTCGTTCTTTAACGTATTCACTTCCAACAAGATTTATGAGTGAGAGGACATCTAGACGATCAAAATGAGACGTCGTGCGTAGGTATACGTTGTTTCAATCCATATCTAGAGTTACTTTTGTGTTCCGTACTCACTCCATGCTTTGCATTTTTAACATCGTGATAGTTTTACAAAGGTAGGCCTAAAGCAACTTTTGCAAGAGAGTTGGCATTGCTAACAACTGTTTTCTGATGTCCCATACACCCCTTAACAACATGAAAGTGTTAAGAAAAGTATAGCAGGGGTGTCATTTTTACTTCGTTTTTAAGCACGATACGACGGCTTGGCTCCCAGACTATATGCCATGTGTGCTATCACAGCACAAAAATTATTGCAAATTTGAATATTTTATTTAGATTTAATTATTCAGGATATTAATTAAAAAATCGTGGAACTTTCTAAGCGAAAACCTGCGCATACATTTATGCTATAAGTCTTGAAGATACGCTGTAATCACTTAAATGATGCAGCAGTTAGTTACATCGAAATTATAACAGAATTTCTCTTATTTTAGATTCCGGGTATATCTTTTGATTCCGCTTGTTTCATAGCTTTCTCACTGGCCCAAGCATATCATCGTAAGTTATCTAAGGGTCTAGCAGCTACTTCAAACAGTCGTGCAAATATCATCCAATGCTATACGCAAAGTTTTTAAGTAAACAATTTTGATTATGTTTTTAAATTTCAGTTAGGGTTGATCGGGTTCTTCCAACGAGTCTGCTGCGTCTTCTGAGAAATCCATGTTTGGTGAAATCTCGAATCGGTGTTTTAAGCATGAAGTAAGTTATCAAGTCTCTGGTGTTCTAACAATTTATACACTACTATCTGAAAGAATTATAGTCCAATTATTTTTGGTATTTTAGCTATCATTTAGAAAATCGTTATTTAATTTCATCAGGTTGACTCCACTGTTAATTCTAAAGATTTCTAAAGATTCTATGATTTCCAATAGCAAGTTAGTGAAATTTCGACGGGCATTCATAAAATATCACTTTAAACACACTGATGCTGGCAAATTTCTAAGTTACTGCACCTGCAATAATTAATATGTATATAAAATTTAATATTTAAAAAAATAAAAATTTAGTATAAAAACTGCTTTTTGCAAACACCATGTAAATGGAATAAGAAAACATTGTTTTCAATATTAAAAATCAAATAGGACTATTTAATCATTCTATTTAGATTGTGTATGCAAAAATAAGTTATTATTAATTATTACAGGCGCACTTACTTAGGCGATTTGCCAGCAGTGTGTTTAAAGTGATATTTAATGAATCGAAATTTCACTAACTTGCTAATTGCAAATCCCAAATTTACCCAGGCATGGCTGCAACCTTAAATAGGGAGTTGTGTCGATCTTGAGAGATGTGAACTAGGCTTGCTGATGATTCCTGATTTTGGATGAAATAGCAGCTATTCAGATCTGTTTCAATTATTTTCAACTGAGGATGCAAGTCAATATTTAATTATTCTACCTCCCAACTTTAGGTAATTATTATTGTTGTCATTATTCCAGTTCAGTCATAACATTTTGCGATAGATAGTGTGTTATAGTTATATTTCTCTGTTACAACATTAACAGTATTTTAACATAAGCTGTTCGCAATTCGTAAGCTTACATGTATTCATCTCAGATCGACTAATTTCAACAATCTTTTTTTAATAGCATGATTAAAGATCAGACATGCCTTTTTTTCATATAAAAGTAACAATTTTTTTTTAAGCACCGGTGATAGAGTTGTCAATGCGGGTGCGTGTCAGCAAATCCAATATGCTAAATCAATGTATTTTTCTGAGAATTTACTTTTAATGAGTATTGGAAATAGTAAAAGAATTATTCAAAAGTGTGTTTATATTTCGATTTATTCTCAAGAGCTAATTTCATTTCATACAGATCAATCAATCATTTCAAGAGCTAGATGCAAAAGATATGGTGATTAGTGTCTAAGGCTTTGCCTTTCGACTCGGGTATTGACTGCAGGCTTTAGATTTCAAATCAAGATATTAATCTTTGTGTTATATTTAGTTTGGCTCGTTTTTGCCATAGCTAATGTTTTTAGATCAAATTTGTTGCTTGACATGATTGGTGCTTGTAGATAGCTAATTGAGAAGTGTTTCAATTTCTTTGTTCTGATGTGAGCAAGGCCGCATTATACTGCCAATCCAAGTTTTGAAAAAATCACATTTTTCTTCATAGAAATGAAGAAGGAAAAAACGAAGAGGAAATGATATTTGCAAGCATGGAAATTATGTGTTAAAAATCAGTTCTGTTTACCTACTTGTTAAAAACATTACGATTAAGCAATGATTCACATCTATATCAATCACATATTGATATGAATAACTCCACGTTTAAAAAAATGTTCTTCATCAAAATATTGACCTCTGTAAAAAATGTTATCAAAACTGAAGACAAATGGATCCATTTTAGTTCGAAAATTGAAACCTGTAGTCAATTGTCAGATCAATTGTGAAGGGCTTGAACTAATTTTATACGAGTATGTGTTACGCAATATTTTGACTGGGAGTTGGGGAGAGTTGCGAAGTCAGCAGCACATGGCTTGAAGTCTCCCAGGACTTTGGGACCCAAAATTATTTAATTTCATTTAGTTGCTTTCAGACATAATTTTGAAAGAATTTCATATTTTCATGCACTTTTCTGGATGGTTCAGATTTTGCGGATTTTCATATTTAATATCCTGCTCCAGCAGTCTGGTGAAAGATATCTTTCCACATGAATATCACTAATAAGATCAGGATAGGATTCAGTTCTGTGATCCTGCAATTATTAAATTAATACTTTTCATCTATTAATACATTTCAAGACGGTCGCTTTAAATGAAGGAGTGTAAATTCCGACATTTAGTTGTTCTGATAGGAAATAGATCACTATCAAGCAGCGTTTTACGTATGCAGTGGTGGTCAGAAGGGGGGATGCCGGGATGCATCCCCACCAGCCCAAAGTATTGTGATATAAAATATGAACATTCAATTTATCAATTTAACATCAGCAAATTCTACATTTTAGCTTCCAAGCAATAATTTGGCAATGTATCTGCACTGAAATAGTACAAAAGTCGGACGGCGAAACGAACTCTATCTCGTTACATCATTTCCGCTTATATCACTGATTTTGAGCTTATCAACTTAGAGACATGTAAAACCAAGGAATGTAGCGGCCTCCGCAATAGGTTTGTTTATCCTAGGCAGCTCAGCTGTTGATGACCAGCTGTGATATTGCGTATCCTACATGATGCACTTGAATTAGCAGATGTTCTGCCCATCAGCTCTGTGATGCAAGAAAGTTGACCAAGCTAATCGAGCTTTCCACTTCCTTCAGATTTTTATAATCATGAAATGAATCAAATTGAGCAGGCATTTACACGTGTCACTGAAAGATAAAAATGAAGAAGTTAGCAGGTAAGATAAGAACAAGCGCGCCGACATAGGGAGGGATTGGCATTCATGATAAAACATTCACGCACCGCGAACGAGATTACAAAATTGGTATTTATTTATATTGGTGAGACCGGAATTGAAATTAACAGCATTGTCGAGAATCGGGATGCGATCTTGTAATAGATGTTAAAAATTTCCCACTGTGGAGGTCATTGTGGGAATAGCGCATGATGAATAATGATATAAAACACATCAAAGCAGTGAATACTACGAGCTTATCTTAGCTTATAAGTTAGCACATTCGACAAATACTTCTGTTCCACTTTGTACTTATAATTATATTTCGGTTTTACATCATCAAATCTTATTAATTGATTAATTGAATAAGTGAAGAAATAGATCGTTAAAACGAGAGACTCTACAATTGAGAGTGTGTGTCGATCGCCAGCAAATAAATGATGCTTCCTATATTTGTCTTTAAGCATGTGTGTAATTAAGTATGCGTGATCCATTAATGTATTATTGAGATTAAAATATGTACTAGCCATGATTACCCTTTCTTTGTTATTCCATGCTACAATTCCCGTCAAATTGAGGTGACCGACTTTTCAAAGAAACAAAGAAGAGAATCTATTCATAAGGATGATGAGTTGCTCTCTAAATAAGCATGTATGGACCAAATGTAATGACAGAAATCTAATATCACCGCCACTACAGTATTTTAATTATCTATGAAGCTTGAATCCATGGTCCATAATATTTAAGATTATTTAATTATGTGTTAAAATTCAAATTCACACTTGAATTTTAATACAAACATGATAATCACCCTAATAAGTTTAACTCTTTCCTTTTTATCTGATGCGGTTTTAGTAGGTGAAAGCATAAGAGCATAAATCTTATCTCTAATAATAGCAGTGCTTTCAAATCTAAAATTCTACCAGTATCGCAAGATGCTTACAAAAGTTAGAAAAGACAATATCTTTACATACTTACACCTTGAATATACGCATGCATGCATGCATGGAAACCAATATAGTCTAATGTTCCATAAAGTTTCATTTTACTTACTTATTGTCAAAAGTTTATTTGTATGCTCTCACTAGGTGTGACACGCAGGCTGAATCAAATTAATTGAAACATGATTCCTGCTAGAGCATCGATCAAGCAATGGACAGTCACTGGACAAGCAATCACGAAATGAATAAGTAGTAGCTAAAAAGTACATATGCAGAAAAATTACTAATAGGAAAAGAAGTGCATCGACAACTTGAATAAAAAGAAAGGACCATTGTCTGATCGATATTCTAGCAGGAATCATGTTTCAATCAGTTTGATTCATTCTGCGTGTCACAACTACTGAGAGCAGACGAAACGCAGTTGTGACAATAAACAAGTAAAATGAAACTCTTGGCGATATTTTTCATCCGCACGATCACAGCGGGGCGCATTTGCATTATGTTATAATCCTATATTAATAATATAAATCTCCAATACAGGAAACATAGCAATTATCAAATACTCTTCAATTGCAGTATTTTGCATTATTTTTCATTTAAATGAAGTTTATCTGCCTATATGGAGAACGTCTATGTTCCATCACCAACTTATCATTTATCGCATATTTATAATGTATTTCCTGTTTGTTGCAGATCAATTCCTACTACATTTCCAATGGAAGAGAAAGAAATATGGTGAATGATTTCTGAGAAACTTTTCATCGAAGCAAGTGTTTCAAACGACTAAAAAGAAAAGATATTAAAAATCATTGGCTGTTTTTGAATTTGATGGCGTTTTGTGAATGATCATGAAATTAGCTAAAAAATAATGCTCCATAGTGTGATTGATTCTCAAACTATTTTTTTTTTGAAATCTGGGCCGGACTTTCACCGACATGTCAAGGGGATCGAAAGTGAAAAGTGTAAATACCTCATGCATGTTGTCTTTAAATTGACATTATCACAATTGCTAAACTAAACTGATTATTCTTTACAATCATGATCACATAAAGCGTCAGTATGTCGCGAAAGGTTTAGACACGCTGTAGCATTAGGAGCTGCCATGAAAACTGAAACTTCCCAAAATTCTATGGGACAGAAGTTCGATAGAACAGGATTTCCCGAAATTCGATAGGACAGGATTTCCCACAAGTCTATGGAACAAATTAGTCCCACAGGCAATAGGATCAAAGTTCCCCAAAATTCAATGAGACAAAACATTCCAGCAGTGCCATAGAATAGAGTTCCATAGCAATAGCACTACCCGCTATAGGAAAATTACAATAATTCCGTAGGACGTTTCCTATAGGAGTGCCACAGATTTTGGTTAATCGGGCGACCTTCCAACTTTGCTTCTAGTGGACGGATTTTGTCGTGCAATAGCTCGTTTGAAAGCTAAGAGTGAGACAAATTCACTGAAAGAAACGGCTTGTTCATATCTGTCTTCGTTTAGATGTGAGACGCCATTTAAGATTTTGGGAGATTGTCGAAAAACGACAGTTAGAATTTTTGCGATGGCTGTGGGCTGTAGAGCCAAAACGAAGCATCGGATGGGAAAACGGAGGCCAGATTCGGATTCAGCGTCAAATTCTACATGGAAATGATGTATTTCCAGCTCAATCGGAGCACTAGAACCGGAGATAGACGGATTTAAAGATTTGGATGATGGGTATTACGTCATCAGCTGATCGCCACACACTATATAAGCTGGGAATTTACAGAGACTTGTCATTAAGACGAGAGATTGCCAACGGTAAGTCGTCTCTCTGAGCTCCGATGATAGCTTCGGACATTCCAAATTCCGGGTTTCTGTAAGAAACTGTCTCCCACTCCAATGATAGATAGTAAACTCATAAACTTTCTGATCCTTATTCTTCATGATGGAAGTGTTACCACTGTTGAATGCCTTAATAATTTTCTCATTCCCAAATGGACCATAATAATCTGATTTTATCTGAATCCATTCATAGTTCCACTTTCCATCTGACGTTAAATTGTATGGGAACTGGAATGCATTATTCATCATTATTCCATCATGGGTGCGAGGAGTCAATATCATTTCTTCCAAATCATTCACATTCTGAGTATTTCTATCATAGCAAATACTAGAAACGCCAACGTCCCATTTACCTTCTAAATGTAGTGGGCGATTTAATTCTACTCGATAGTCTGATGGTTTATTTTTGGGAAATTTATTCATAGAAGCATTACTGGGCAAGTAGATTAGAAACGAGTCCTTATTTTCACTTTCCATATTATTCACATTGGAAAAATATATTAGCATACTTTTGCATTAACTCTTCATTCGGAAATGGAGTGTGATACTTGTCACAGCATCTTTATGAAAAGGAATCAACGCACCAGCATCGTCATAAATTGCAATATCAATTTGTGGGATGTAGTTGATTTCAGCTTTGTATAATGCACTTTCTTGAAAGTATGCTCAGATAAAACACTGCAGCTTTTTGCCTGGTATGGTATCATTGCTAGCAATGGAGCTTCAACATCTCCCACACGTACATCTTCACCAATATTGGAATATATCTGAAAATAGTTAATACGACGCGATAGTGACATGTCTGCGCTAGCTTTGGTTACAGTACCACTTTTAAAGATATTTTGATCAAAACCCAAAATGTCCATTAGAGTTTTATTCATAATTAGTTGAATACCTTTTCCACTTATAGTGAGAGACAAAACACCTTCTTTTTCAGAAAATGAAATTTGTTGGTCATTAATCACTTCATTTAAATAATCTACAACCAATTTAACTGAAGTAATAATGCGAGGCATCAACACTCTTGTTTCATGTAAGACACCACCGAAAGGCTCTACACACTTTCTGTATAAAGATACGGTCCTTTCTGTATCAAATTGATTTGACCTTTCACATGGTAAATGTTGCATATCAAATTTTCCATGAACAGCTGCAGAAAGATGTCGTAAGAACTGATGAAAATCTTTTGAACAAACTAATACTAGATCATCATCATTTAATTTACTTATTGCAATATGATTAGATGATTTGATATAAGTCAATGTTGCCACTTGTTTACCATCAACTCGAAGGAGATAATTAAATTTCTTCAATAATGTTTCAGGAGTCATGTTTGTCTTTCTTGGCTTAATCACAATCTTCTTCACCAACGTCTTCTCATTTTTTGAATAAGATCTACATAATAAGCTTCCTCTCGATATATTAACTGTTTATGACCACTTGGGTGGTAATTAACGTTATAATTATCATAGCTTGTTAAAGCGCTAGCGAGGTAACCTAAATCATTTCTTAAACTTAGACTTAAACCAACAATCCAATCTTTCTCAACTACATGATGTACATAATTATGATCACCATTGTGCGGAGTAAATTGGACAATATGTTTACACGCTTTATTCAGGAAATCATATATAAACTTTTTACATGATAGAGATCTTTCTTTGGCCACTGTGGAATGTATACTCGGCAGCCCTTTTCACATTGGTAAGCAGCTGTACGTCTCATATTAATAGTCATCACCTCATGATCAAAAGTATAGACACAGTTGCTATAAACAAGTTGAGTGACACCCACTTCTCAATTTCCATTTAGCTGTTGTGTATGATCAATGGGAGTAGAAAAGAGTGCGGCTCGATTACTAGCAAATCTCTTTGTAGCCGCATTGCTAAGCAAAATATGATAAAACGACATTTTGATATTGCTGATCTGCGGCTTTGCATAGCATCATGAAGACTTGGATTTTGGACTCTCTACAATATATCAGAGTTGATCGTGATGGAAACGTGCATTTCAAAAATTCTCATGGTCATACATCAAGAGGTATTACATTAACATGGCGACAATTTGTCAACCTCAATGATATCATGAGGGATTTGGAATATTTTGAAACATTAAGATTCATCTCCTTGGGTGATCAAGTTCGGCTTCAACATTACAGAAATGAAATTCAAATCTGCCATTCTCATTCCGCAAACTGTTTCTCATTTCGCAAATACAATTGGGAGAAGTATAGAAGATACATACATCGCTCCATCATGACATTTATTCGTCGTGAGTTCATCACCCTACCATGCAAATCTTAATCAGACATGACTAC
>CAJQUW010014487.1:0-12867 GCA_907163375.1 Prostheceraeus crozeri
AATAGATGTTCGCATCCCAATTCTAATTCACATACTCTAACTCAATTTCGGAACAAGACGTTCCGATCTCAACACACAAATAAGTGTACCGAATCATTAAGTATGATCTCAATTCGCCTATCAATCGGAACGCGGTTCCTATTTACATGTTCCTATCCATGTTCGCATCCACTATCAGTGCGTCCGCAATACTAACTACTTATGTATGTATTTGAACGACAGAATACCCTGATGCCCCACTGAGCTGACTTCGTAAGCATGTACCCAATTGCTTAAAAGTTATCTTTTCTTTAAAATGGACAATTATTTCATGAATATTCTGACATTCAGTTGGTTCAGCGCTTTGACAGGTTGCACGAATATGATAAAAAAGATTCTAATTTTAAAAAGTGGACCGTAGCCTTCATGACCTCTCCGAATAAGCTTCGAGTAATCACAAAAATGGAGATATTGTTTAATTTTCTCAAACCGCTTTATGGACATGATGTCGGCGATGACACTCCAGCGAACATCTTTTTGTTAGTAATTTCGCACATTTGAAGTCAGCATAATCGTGGAAAAAAGAAGTATAAAAAATTTCTTGATCTCAAACGCAGTTATGTTTGGAGAAATTCCAGATTTCTCCATAGCATGCGCGTTCGCCTGAAGCGCAACATGGTCTAATAATTGATGAGGGAAGCAGTCTTTAAAGTATTCTTCTGGAGTTTTCTCTTTCTCAGGAGGAGGAGGAGATAGATGAAAATCACAAGTTGTGTTCACTTCTCGCTGTTTTCGGTGACGCCATCTACAGCAATTTTCACTCAGAGATTCAGCTGGATCAACAATGTCACTTATTTCAGAAATATCCTGCTGTTGTCATGAAGAATCTGGCTCACTACCCTGCTCGCTATCTGAAGAAAAATATGTAATCTTTTAAATTGTGGTCTCGTTTGCGAAGTACATTTCATCACTCTAAATAATTGACACTATACAAAACATTTAGCTATTTCTAGCATTTTTCGATGCATACTTCTTCTATCATTTTTCAAAGCATTGCAATGAAGCGCTAAAAGCTTATTCACCGAAGCGCATGTGCTGGCAAGCTTATAACTTATTGAAAATAAAATTATTTAGCCATTTGCTTAAAAACAACATGGAATGATGATAAATTACATAGCCTGCTTAGCTTGCACTAAACTGCAATCCTAGTATAGCAGGGGTCAACATTTGAGATGTGACGGAGATGTTTATATTTGTAATTATCCACGTCGGAAGCATCCTTTTTTAATTGTGATATATTGAGAAATGGCGTCTACATGACATCAATATGCTTTTACAATCGGATTACCATACGAATGTCAAAGTGATTGTGCTTGATAAGTTGTAGTGTTTGCTATTGATAAATGGATTATAATTCCAAGCATGCAAACACAGTGAACTTGTAGCTATGCGAGAGTATGGGGACCTACTTAAAAATTGCATAGGTATAGATGAATCAAACATTTAGTAGCCCACCATCCATTTGTATGCTGATATTCGCCTTTCTTGGACTAATATCTGGATTGCGGTTTGATGAATAGTCTAATTCATGCCTTCATTTGATTGAGCGTGCAATGTTACCTTATTGTAACACCAGAGTAAAGATCGAAAATGCATGTTTTTCTTTCTGTATGAGCACCGGTACCACACAGCAACATCTTCCATATCGCAGATATATTTTCAATACACATGACTAAAATGCAACGTCTATGGTTTTAGATACTATACTTATTTACAAGGAGAATTTTATCAAATATTTTCTAATAATGGCAAATACATGGAAAAGCAAAAATAATGAGCTTCAAAATTTACCTTCACTCTTGACACCCAATGGGCCGAAGTCAGTGTGTTGAAAGGGAAGCTTTCGAAAGACTTGAAAACAGACAGATTAAAACAAGGTTTATTATGTAAGCTGAGAAAACCAATAACCCTTTTTATTATTAGAGGTTGTACTCCAACAGAATACTATCTTGCCGTACGAGCTGTCATGAGTATATTGCCAATCGTTTGCAGCGCACGTGAAGCGAATAATTTTTTAAATTCACATGTAATGGTCAGCAACTGGTCTATTCACAGAATTAGGGTCTATCAGTACCATAAACACCTTATTAGCTGAATAACCGATTCATTTTAATATCTAAATTCCATGGATCTGGATGCAAAACATAACCATTCCAAAATTTGATAAATGATAGAAAACTCATTTCGCATAACTTAAGAATACGAACTTTCAACCATGAATTAGCGCCATTTGGTCAATCAATTGTATGAGGTAACTATAAATAAAATACATATTTAGCCAAAAATATCAAATGAACCTATTTTGATTCTTTTTCATTGTAGTTACTGTAACAGAAATTATCATAAAGCATTTTAAACAAATAGTATACAATGATATTAAGCAGCATTGTGCCATTATAGCACCAGTACGTAGTGCATGCATATGCAACACAGACATGTAGCTGTACTTTTGTTATATCATGCCACTTCTATGGACTATAACTTTATTATGTTACGTTGCAACACTTAACAGTTCATCAGCCAATATCACAATGTTTGGGCCTGCATATTGTAGATTGTTACATGAACTTACGGGTGTTGCCTTTTCACCACTGTTTGATTATAAATATCTTTAACTCGGATGCATACCGGTACTTACATTATGCCGTGTCTTTTCTGTTTGTGTTTGCACAATTTTAGTGATAATTATCATCTTTGAATGCCCTAATTAAGTTAAATGAAGACAATCGTCATGTTTTGGCTGAGCATAATAAATTATATCTTGGGCAGAAAATTCTAAGCTCCTTGTTAGCAGGTCGAAGTCAAAATTTTTGTTCATTAGAAAGTCAAAAGATTGTGAACCTTTTTATATTCCTGATATTCAGCCTGTCAGTAAACATAAAATTCTTGGTGATATTTGTTCAAACGATTTATCATGGAAGAGCCATTTTGACTATGCTACACGTTTCTTTTCTCAAAGACTTCATTGCATAAGAGTTTTAAGATCTTTCCTAAGTAAAAGTGAACTAATAACTGTCTATAAAGGAATTTTGCGACCAATTTTAGAGTAGTGCTCTCCGCTGTTTATTTGTGTACCATCAGTGATCACCGAACAACTTGAAAAACAACAGCGACGCGCACACAGAATGATTTGTGGCAGTGACTGCTTATCCAACTGTCTTGAATCATTGAGTGATAGAAGAATGAAAAGTGCCCTTTCACTATTTAAAAAATGCACTTTACTGGACGATCACCCACTGCATCCATTTCTGCCACCAAGAAGCATGCGTTCCGGTCGTTTCATCCTTCCTCACTGCTGCACTTCGCGTCGAAAGTCATATTTCATTACATTTATGACTTTTCATAATTATGGACTCGACTTCGTGTAACGTCTATGGCGATGTTTTTTGCATGCACATCTTTACTTTGATATATTCCTACTTGTCCTGTATTGTTATCATGATCTTGTATTGATTTCCAGTCATTCTAAATATACGCTTGCTTTACTTTAAGTTGATTTCTTAGAACTGCTCTTAATGCCCACAGTTAATTTAGACATCGTGAAAATTTACTATTTAGAGCCACCATACTGCACATGATTTTACAAACTATCTTTTCGAGATTACATAAGGTTTGCCATAAGAAGCATAATTGCAATTATGATACGCTTCGTTTTTAGTATTCTTCGAAATAATTTATTGTACCGGTATCAGTATTCAGAGCATGGCCTGTGGTGCGATCATTTTTCAATTCCATTTGTCTGAGAAAAAGTAAGCTGTCCCTCACAAGGTCCTTCGACACTAAGGCAGTTCTCAAAGCACTTAAACAAGTAATTATTTAAGCATTGTAAAATCTGGCATTACAATATTGAGAAAGTTGCATAAATAATGATATTTATTTGCCTCAGGGTATGCGACACACTACGTTTCGGGAATCTTGTTCATGCGACAGTGATCCACTATCAAATAAACAAGGTTTACAAAAATGAGTTGCTATACATCTCTACTTGAACATATGACACTGATTCACCATGGGCTAGCTTTTCAATATTTATTGTTTTGCATGTCTTGAAAAAATTGCGATGCAGCTTTATTTTAACGATTGTAGCAACTTTACCATACCATATCAAAAAAGTGGCCAAGAAACATACATCATGCCAATCTCAACATTTTCGCAACGAGAATGGAGACAACATATAATTAAAATCACGGTTATCTAACAATATGGCAAATTCAACTATAATACTGAGCCCTAAATGATCCCAAGCCATACATTTTCCACGGTTTGTATAGATACGTTACCTAAAATGTACATGCATAATAAACCGGTTAATTTTGTGATCGGTTAACCGGCAAAAAATTTGTAACGGTTGCATTCCTGACCCCTATGTCTTCTACGAATCTACGTGTCTGCTGAGTTCTGCTAGGTTCCTCATCTTGTCAGTTAGATCGAAGAAAACACATGTTTATCCAATGAGAAGCAGACATTTTACTGTGATTTCTCTGATTATGTGAGAAGAAGTAGGGCAAAAGTCATAATTTTTAGCACGGAGTGTCTTCAGGTCAAGTTCTATTACATGAACGAGTTATTATTATGTCTGTAATCGTGGATGTATGCGAGTCTCTAATAAAATTTACTCAAAATGCTGCCTTTTCTAACAATGTATTCTGCTTCATATACAAAGGTGTATGAACTCATAATTGCATGACCTAACGACAGTCTATGCCAAAAATTAGTATTCCAGACTTAGGACTTTTCACCTAGTCACAAAGAAACATAGGAAATCCCATTTCTACCAAAACCACAGTCTACCTCCCATTGAATTTGCATGTGATTTTTGTATAATGTCTAATAAGAGGATAAACCAGGTAGAACTCGGTAGACGCACGGATTTATTTTATTGATAGGGTGTAAATCATCCTCTGAATGTCTCATATTCCGCCTCGCTCTTTGCAGAAGCTCGGGTTGGCGACCGGACTATGCGCGCCTTGAATATTTTGCAATCGTGACGTTAAAAGACCAATGGTTGAGTGTTATGCATATATGCAAAACTAGTCGCTTTGTTTTCACTGCTCAACACCTTCTGGATGAACTACCTCTGGTATTCTCGTCAACTGATAAGGAGTGCCCGATTTGATCACATGATTTGAATCACGGATTGAAGTGCAGCAATGGTGGACTCGCACCCCAGCAATGGCATGGGGTGATCGAAATGTAATTAAATTAAACAGCAGATGATTTGTAAAACAAGCTTGGAATTAATGAAAAAAGTCGAATCAGGGCCTTTCTTCTGAAAAACTGATAATTCTAGATAATTTAGAAGTGAAAATTAAGCTAATCATGAAATTTTTAGGAAATTTTTGCTTTACATCTAAGGCTTGTTCAGGGGAATTTCAATGAAGAAGTTATAGTAAAGTAAACCTCGCTTTCGGCTCACTTTGCATTATAACTCTAGCCAGTCAAAACAAGCCTCTTGAACGAATTGTAGCTCTGTGCAAATTCTTTATAGCTGCATGTATGTATAAACTGGTATAAACTCTATGACAAAGATTTCAAGCCAGCATCGCTCGCTCAGTATTAGTAACGCAGCATCAGCTAAACAGTGTCAGTCGTTTCTTCTTTCATATCCACAAAAGTCATCATTGAGATGAATGTAGTTCTAGGCGGAAAAATGCACTTTTGGATTTTTTTGATCGCCTATGCGGAAAATAAAGGGTCATGAAAGTCTTGCTGCAATAGCATACAATATATATATATATATATATATATATATATATATATATATATATATATATATATATATATATATATATATATATTCACAGTCTGAAGTTAGCAAGCAAGTGCTTGTTTCTGTGCCGACACTTTGACACCAGTTCATTACTCCTGTATAATAATTTGCCAGTCTGATCCGTCAGGAATGAAATATTTTTCATAAAGACACAAAACACATTTTGATACACCAGGCTTGAATGGCTTGCATTTCCTTCTTATTGACCATACTACTTTAGATTTTTATTGCCTTCTTTTAATTTCCAATATTCTTTTGATAGTTCAGTTTCACTTTTGTATTTCTCATGATTGAAAGACTTTTTGTGATTCGCAAATCTTAATTTGAAAGTTCCTTCACATATCCCGATGTATTTTCTGTCTTCATATTTGGAGTCGTCGCAGGAGATTGTTGCTTCATACACCATATTCTTTGTGAGACATTCGTTTCCCAGGGGCATTGCTCTTTTTTAAGACAGTTACACATTTTGTCATCATTTGATTTCCCTTCTTTTTCCATTACTTTCTTGTTATGTCCATTAATAATCTGCTTCACGTTTGGCATGCAGCTGTAGCTCAATTTGATTGTATTGCGGTTGAATATCTTCCTGTACATGTGGTCTTTGTGAAAGTGCTTATCAATTAGAGCAAGAAATATCCGACCAATGTTTGTAGAAACACTCTTGCTATATGGAGGGTTAAACCATGTAATCACTCTTTTTTCGATTTTTCTTCTCTTGTTGACTTTTATTTTCAGTACTCTGATAGGTGAGCTTGTGCGCGTAACCATTGTTGTGCAGCATTTTCTGATAAAAATCAGCTGAGTCGTTGAATGTGCTCTCGTTTGATGATAACTCAGATAACCGCTTTTCTACAATTGTGGGTATTTGCTTAATAATACACTGAGGATGATTGGACTTGGCGTTAATGTACAAAACATCTTGTTCTGGTTTCCGGAAAGGCTTGTACGTTCCATCATTAAGGTCTAAAGTGATGTCCAAGTAATTCACAATCTTGAGATTGCATGATATGTCCAAGTAGAGTCCATAATACTTGAAGATTTCGTGAAACCTCTTTCTAATTATGTCAGCTTGGCGTCCAGTGATGTTATTAAAGTAGGCCAAACCATCATCCCGATATAATCCAACCGAATTTGTATCGAATTCTTTGGATAATATATGCAACAAGAAAATTCCGACCAATTCACAAATTTCTGCGCCGTCATAAGATCCCATTGATACATCGAACTTTTCATTTTCTTTCTTTATCCATGGCTCACCCATTATTAAATAACAGCCATTTTCGAGCATGCTTGATAGTATTCAGCGATTGATGATCGATTTTGACAAAGTCAGCCGCAAACTTTAAGCACTGATCGAGTAAGTTTTCAGTTATAGATGGATAGAAATCTTTAATGTCAAATACCATGAATTTTCCCGATTGTTTATACTTCAAATCATTAAACCATGAAATAACGTCAGTCGTATTCATCCATTGTAAAACAGCAGTAGAAGCTCTCAACTTTGAATTGATATCAACCAAGATATGCTTGCTAATACGACCAACTTCGTTTTTCGACGGATTTATCAAGCGTGTCGAAGCATTATTTGGGAAATTGTCCTTGTGATCCTTTAAGGTAATGAAACATTCGTTTTCTCCATAAACTTCCATTTTATTAGCAACATTTAAGGTGGTAGCAATGCGTTTCCCTTCCATTATGATATCATTTTGAATATTCAAACGAGCCTTCTTATATGATTTTGTTATAGAACCATGAAGAAGTTGCTTGTATTCCTCAGGAGGAACCTTGTAAATATTTGAAGTCTTGTCAGCAGAAACAAGCAGTTGATCACACTTTTTGATTACTTGCATTTTACTTCTCATATGACTTTGAAAGTCGCAGCTAACTTTTCGGAACTATATCTTATTCACCAAATCAAATAAGTCGTTTTCAAAATTTTCCAATTCTCTAACAGGATGAGGGCAGTTGGGACTTCTGAGACCATAATTAATTGTATCATCGTAGGGAACGGCATTTTCTCCCTCCACACTGAAATTGATTGCTCTCCATCTTAATCCGCTTTATAAAAGTTTCAATTTTGGATAGTAATTGCATCTTGTACTGTTCCTCTGTAGGTAGTAGAATGTTCTTATTCGAAAAATCCAAGTTAAATTTCTCCATCATAATCGAATTTGTTCAAAAGTGCTCAACCTTCGGGGAGCAGGAGCAATTTCACCAGGGGTTTGAAGCGTATTCGAAGAAAGTGCTCGATGAAACCAGAGCGCAATATAGAATTTTGTTTAATCAGAGAAAAATAGCTTGTATTGGTACTCGGAGTTTCATGTATGTGGTTATACAATCATCAGCCAATATATATATATATATATATATATATATATATATATATATATATATATATATTATATCCCGTGAAGAAGCCTGGGATACAGATGAAACCGGTTTGGGCTTCATTTTATATATAAATATATATATATATAATATTATATATATATATATATATATATATGAGACAAGATTGACAAAAAAGTAGATCGCAATCAATTTTCGATAATTTTAAATAATTTTCTCTAGTTCTCTATTAATCAATTTTACTTTTGATTTGAATACTTAAATGCTATTTTTGAGAACCATTTTAATATAATTCTGACCAGCGCTTCCGATGCAGACATCATCCATCTTCAGGGTAGGTAGCTTGTGTGGATTAAACTATTTGCAGATTATTCTTATAAAATTTAAATATCAAAATAACATGAAAAAGCTATGTGATAGGCATGAATAAAGTCAACAAAAGAAGTCATGGTGAAGTAATTAAGTGATTAAACATACTGTAGATAAGTCATAGTAAAACCAATCGTCTTGTTAAGCCCTGATCCTGTTTGTCTAGTGTTGGTTGATATTTCTCGATTAGTAAGGCTTCTGCAATTTCTAGATCTTGTTGGGTGTGATATCTGGCCAAGATTTTAGTGTCTTTGAGGATGGTTTGGTATCCAATTTTGATTTCTGTGTGGGTTTGCATGTGTTGTTTGATGGCACCATTTGATACATGTTGTTTGCAGCGCTGAGTAAGTGTACTTGTTGTAAAACCGATATATTGTGCAACGCCGTTACATGCGTTGTGTGGGCATGTGCATCGGTAGACAACATGGTGTGACTCATCACTTGCAGTCAACCATTTTGGTTTCAGTTCATCCTTTAAATTTTATAATAATGATCTGCAAATAGTTTAATCCACACAAGCTACCTACCCTGAAGATGGATGATGTCTGCATCCGAAGCGATGGTCAGAATTATATTAAAATGGTTTTCAAAAATGGCATTTAAGTATTCAAATCAAAAAGTAAAATTGATTCATAGAGAACTAGAGAAAATTATTTAAAATTATCGAAAATTGATTGCGATCTACTTTTTTGTTAATCGTCTTACAAGTAATTTGCTGCCAATTTATATTTATATATTTATATTATATTATATTTACATTATAAAAATACATTAATTATATCATATTATATATATATATATATATATATATATATATATATATATATATATATATACATATTTCAAAGAAAGATCGCCCAGGGTAATATTTTTCAATACCATCGTACTCAGCAGTGAGATTTTATTCCGGACATGTTTCGGTATTTGAGGTCATACCATCATCAGCGTTACAATCAAACGGTAAAAGCAGATACGAAATGGCTTATATACAAAAATGAAAAACTATGGTGAAATTTACAAATGAAGTCTGATTGGGTGAGATCCACTCCTCTCGTTAGCAAGTGTGTCAAAGTTGCTTTTGATCAATATCGTTTCTAGAATTTTAGGAAATTTAGTTCTACCGACGATGCTGAAATTCTCACGTGACGGATTGTGCACGTGCATAGATATCTCTGTAGGGGTCGGTTTACCAGAAATGTGCTCGTTTATCCGTGGCTAAATGGCGTGTTGTAACGCCAACGTATCGCATTTGGCAGCGATCACAGCTGTAAAGGTACACAATATCAGATTTAAGCTCACTCGAAATAGCATCAACGTTCTGACAAAAATCAAGGGTTTTTAGAGTATTGAAAATCAATCTAATTTTCAAGTTTTCAGGTAACGATTTATTGACAGTATAAATGCGTTTCTTTAGCTCTTCGACACGCTTGCTAAGAAAAGGGACATTCCAGTGAATAAATTTTAGATCATTCTCATGCTCGGTGTGTCTATTATTCGGCTTGCGTTCAACCTCATCTTTGATTTTCAGCATTAACTTATCAGAGTAGCCATTCAATCGACTGAATTTCAAAATTTCATCAATGACGTTATTTTTAATGAATTCGTGAGAGCAAATACGGAAAGCTCGATAGAATAAAGAGCGGAAAGCCGCTACTTTATAAGAAAAAGGAGCCATTGCAGACGAAGGAATATACATTCCGATATTTGTATCTTTAAATGCAAAAGAGACAAATAAATCGCCATGATCAATGGTTACTTTTGTATCTAAAAACCTCAAGGAATCATCTGACTGATGATCAACAGTAAATTTGATGCTGTTGCGCAACGAATTGGTAAACTCAAGAAAATTCTCAATTTCTTTTCTATTACGAAAAATGCAAAAACATATATCTTTTGTGAAGCAACGGCTGGTTGCCTGAAAAAATTTTGAATTTGCGCTCCATACTGTCCATGGCGAAAGCAGCCGTGGTAGGACCCAGCTTCGAGCCCATAGCCATACCGTCAAACTGAGTATAGAGATTGGCATTAAAAGAAAAAATAATGTTGGTGCACGCTAAACTTAGCAACTCTTTCAAAGCTGTTCGAGAAAGGTCGAAGTTATCAAAATCAATTAGCGTCAAAATATGATCAATGGTTTTGGACACGGGAACGTTACCAAATAAGTTCGTCACATCAAAACTGTACATTTCTGCAGTTTCGAATTGAGCAAGATCAAACTTTTTGATCTCATCAACGAACTCAAACGTGTCTTCAATGACAAAAGTTTTTGGTAAGTATGGCTTCAATTGATGACAAATATACTCCGACAAATTGCTCTTATTTGAATCTTTCATGTTTAGAATCGGCCGGTAGGGCGGGTCAGTATTACTTTTATGAACTTTCGGCAATCCATAAAGACGCGCTGGCTGAGATCCAGACGATTTGATTTTTGACAAAATGGCTCTGCTAATGTACTTTTTCTTTTCAAATTCAACCAATTTTCTGTTGAATTTGTCCTCTTCAAAAATGAAGGGATTTTTCTTACAGCGCTTGTCAACGACGTACAATTTAAACTTGGTGGAATCAGATAGGATGGAACCCATCTTTTTCAAATAGTTATCTTTATCATCTATGAGAATGCCATTTCCTTTGTCAAATTTTGAAATCACAATGTCTTTCTTACGGCATAAATCACGAAGACGTTTGATTTTGTTCAACCAAATCTTAGGAACAGCATTCCTAGAAAAATAACTTTTGAAAGCATTACGTATTTTGCTCAGAAAATGATCTGTGATCAATTTGGAATCAATTAGATTGAGCTGGTGCACAAGGGACTCAGCTTCAGCTTTCTGAATGTTCATATTAACTTCAGTTCTAGGCCAACACATAGACACACCGAGAGACAAGATCTCTATTTCTTCATCTGACAAATTGTATGAAGAAAGATTAATGACAGAGGTGCCACTGTGCTTCCTATCAGAAGGAGGAATCACAGGATTCTGACTCTTTGCTAAAGATGAAAGTTTACGAGAGTGAAGACTTTCAATTCGAGTCCTTAAATGTTTCATTTTATGCTCCAGGATAGCCTGAACCATAGTCCTCTCTTTGTCACTAAAAGCCTTGAGAGATTCACTCACCAAGTAAGATTTTGATCTTACATCTTTGTTGGCCTAGAACTAAAGTTAATATGAACATTCAGAAAGCTGAAGCTGAGTCCCTTGTGCACCAGCTCAATCTAATTGATTCCAAATTGATCACAGATCATTTTCTGAGCAAAATACGTAATGCTTTCAAAAGTTATTTTTCTAGGAATGCTGTTCTTAAGATTTGGTTGAACAAAATCAAACGTCTTCGTGATTTATGCCGTAAGAAAGACATTGTGATTTCAAAATTTGACAAAGGAAATGGCATTCTCATAGATGATAAAGATACCTATTTGAAAAAGATGGGTTCCATCCTATCTGATTCCACCAAGTTTAAATTGTACGTCGTTGACAAGCGCTGTAAGAAAAATCCCTTCATTTTTGAAGAGGACAAATTCAACAGAAAATTGGTTGAATTTGAAAAGAAAAAGTACATTAGCAGAGCCATTTTGTCAAAAATCAAATCGTCTGGATCTCAGCCAGCGCGTCTTTATGGATTGCCGAAAGTTCATAAAAGTAATACTGACCCGCCCTACCGGCCGATTCTAAACATGAAAGATTCAAATAAGAGCAATTTGTCGGAGTATATTTGTCATCAATTGAAGCCATACTTACCAAAAACTTTTGTCATTGAAGACACGTTTGAGTTCGTTAGTAGTAAGTAAAACTCCACCACTGGACCGCGCAAGATGGCCGCCATCGAAAAAAGTCGCTGACGTCCCCCCCTCTGGAACGTGAGAGGTTGCGGTTTGTCGTGGTGTGCCGGCCAGGTTGGTCGCTCCCATCGTTGACAGCAATCGGAAAGACTGTTCGCTGACGTCCCCCCGTCGCAAACGACAGAGTGTCGTGGTGGACTTGCGCGGCCGCCAGGTTTTGACTTGGTGCAATCGTGAACATGAATTTTGGGATGAAAATGGGATGTTTTGGGATCTAGCCTCTAAACGGCTGCTCCAATGGTAGATCTGAGACCAGATTTGGAATCAGCGTCAAATTCTCTATCTGTATGGTGAGTTTCAAGTCAATCGGAGAGAGAAAAAATTTTCAATATTTTTCGGAAAAACGACAGAGTTAACGGCAAATGTGGGTTGGTTTTGGGCTGTAGCGCCAAAACGAGGCATCGGATGGGAAAACGTATTTCAGATTCGGATTCACCGTCAAATTCTGCATCTGTATGGTGAGTTTGAAAGCAATCGGAGAGAAAAAATTTTCGCTGACGTC
>CAJQUW010014488.1:0-43546 GCA_907163375.1 Prostheceraeus crozeri
CAGGGTTTCGGAGTCCTAAAATTTTGATAGGACTCCGACTCCGGGTTTTCAAAGTTTAAGGACTCCGACTCCGACTCCGACTCCGGGCACCGAAGATTCTCCAGTCTTCTCAACTCACAATTTTGGCTCTAAGTTATGCAACTATAAACTTCATTTATGTAAATGACATTTTTACATGTCTGCGTCACGAGCCACTTGAATGGCCTCCACATCTTCCATAGTATCATTGTAATCTACTCTTAATCAGCCCCAGAGGAATAGTCCCACCAACCATGCAAAATGAACAATTGACAGACATTCTCATATTAAATGACCAATACTGCGCGTGCGCCATAGGCTTAATAAGAAATAACTTTGAGCATCAAATTTTCACTTCAATTCATAACATGCTTTTAAGTTTAACCCAAACTTCTGCTTCAGTAGAGTGATGATGTAGAAAACAGATCGTCTTTGACCTAACTAAGTCAATGTAGAGTAGACTAACAAATAATTAACAACCCTGTACATGTTTTTGCCCTTTATTACATCAGCAGAAATTATGCCAATATGTGTTGTTTACTAAATGATATCAATCAAGTAAATAATATATTTCTCTTAATTGTAATATTTCATACTTAACAACTTTTTTAAACTTTCCAAATTTATGTTAATTTTTGGCCTCACAATTTTTATTATTAAGGCCATTTTCATAAAAAAAACGTAATCTTACCTTATCTTCACATAAAATCGGTACCGGTAGTGCGTCTACTTAATTTTCATGTTTCTAACATTTTCTCCCATTACGACTCTACATGCATATAATTGTAGCTTAGCCCACTATTGCATACATATTAGGTAGTATGAGTGGAAAAAACGGAGGTGATTGAAACAATAATTAACTCAAATGTACATGTAGCTGTGGAAACATCTACCAGTATTCATGGTGAGTGATGACTACATGTAATTGCTACACACAAAAAATAGGATCAAAAATGTTGCGTGTTACTCCGAAGGAACAACACACTATCAACAATATCAGGCCTTAGTCTGGATCGAAGGTCACTCAGAAGCAGTTTTACACTAGA
This sequence comes from Prostheceraeus crozeri, assembly GCA_907163375.1. Lineage (NCBI taxonomy): Eukaryota > Metazoa > Platyhelminthes > Polycladida > Euryleptidae > Prostheceraeus > Prostheceraeus crozeri. Next base: position 1,065 of record CAJQUW010014488.1, read on the forward strand.
GAAAAGCCTCTCCACCGAAACTTGTGTTGTCGGCAATGAAGATAACAATTTGCTCGTGTCAATCAGAGCAGGTGGACAAGTCTTCTCATTGATTGCTTCAAATACCGGTACATTGCCTTTAACCCGTTCCGAACTGAGCATGGTTGCCATCAGTTTCGTAAATTCTGTTGTTGGGTCTTCTTTTTTCAAATCTGAAAACGTACAATAGAAAAAAATCATAAGATGATCTAGCCGTAACCGGTACATGCAACTACATATGAATGATCTTTCGGACATCAGAGACATATAACCAATTACAGTATAAATTCAGTAATGCGCACATACGTATGTAGGCCTACGTATCTAATTTCTTTTTGCTTTCTTACCATTCGTTTTAAAAGTTGCTGCAGCGAGTAAATCCAGCTCATCCTCTAAGTCTTCCGCATCGACAATCCCCACTTCTTCTGTGGTGCTTCTGTTTGGTGATGAATCACATGAGTTCATTTGTTGTTGTTTTCTGAGATGTAGCGCTACTCTCTCCACCACTTTTGTACCTCTCTCTTGTTGGGCAGCAGTTAATAGCAGACGATAACGCGGGTCACAACATGTTGCAGCACATATCAAATCGTTCAGGAGAACCTTTAAAGAAAACAATATACATATATTGCAAAATTCAAAATACTTCAATATTTAGAGTAATAAAAGATAGTCTATAATTTATTATCTGAAAACATACATATACAAGCAGTCACAAGATAGCAGAAAAGTAAGTTAGCAGTCACAATTTCCCCAAAGAATTTGAAAACGACTACCCAATGAATAGAATGAAAATGAAGTAAATTATTCAATGAATTTTTGGTGGCTGGTATATTTCGATCGTTTGATTGATTTAGTTTGAGTAGCCGAGTAAGTCTATTATGCCTTCGTTGGAGCCCGTAAGAACGCCATTGTGTTCTTTGGGTGTAGCATATGTTTTTATGAACAACATGATAGACAATTATTTTACATCTACATCTTTAAATAGTTCACAACAGGTAAAAGAGCTGGCATGATCGTAAATGTTAATCCGAGTTTGTGTATGAGTACAATACATATGTATGCAACAGCTTCGTTTGTATCATTTATATATTCAGTATAATTAGTTGAGTCCTTTTCAAAATTCAATCCACTATCTTTTATCTACGTGTAATTCAATTTAAAAGAACAAAGTATATAATTACCTCCTCCCTTCGCATCATCGAAGCCACCATCTCCTTGGGAATGCTCCCGTCTTGCCTTGCCATGTGTCTTTTCACCTGTATCCATTCTTTCACAAATTCTCCTGGGCTTAGTTGTTCTGACTGAAAAATTGAGGAATATATTTGAATTATATAGAAATTTATGTCTTGCTCTCCTTGAACGTCATAGGGACATACATCTAAGTTAATGGTGCAGCTAAATACGAAACTATAATTTACGTATAGCGTATACCAGTATACATACATCGACAGATGCCAGAGCCACATGTACGTAGAAATGCCTATGCATGAGACATAGGCACAATAATCTAGAGTTTGTTCTCATGTACATATAGTAGGTCTAGTACTTTTCAATTATTAGGACCCACTAAACTGCATTTCTGGTTGTCAAATTCAGAGTGGAACATGTAGACTAGAAAAAATCAATCGAAAAGGAGTACTTTTTAGTGTTGTAAAATTTATACGGTTCAGTGTATAGGCCTACCAAAGATAATTAATGTTTGATGTGTACTATATAAAACTTACCTGTATGCGAATTGTTGCATCGTATGGAACTTTCAATAGTTCGCTTATTTTCTCCAATTGATTCCACTCTTGGTTCGACAGGTACAGTTCGGATGAGGCCGCTGAATAGTCGAGTACAAAAGGTTTCAAATCTAACAATCTCTTTACCATGGAGTAGGTTGAGCCCCATCTGAAATACACATAAGGTACCAGTATATCTAATAGATTCTGTAATGTACTTCATTGGTTTAATTTTAATAATAATCTCACCTCGTTTCGACATCAATAATTGCTGAAAGATAGCCTTTGCTGGAAAGAGTTTGATTCAATTGTGGTGTGCGAAGCTTTCGGACAACACTTCTAACTTTGAGCAATAGATGTTGAGCGGACTTAGAAGATTTGAGGGAATCCTTCACTGCAAGCTGCAACGTATGAGCTCCACACCGAATATGATATAATACATTAGAGGCACCTTGAAAAATGTCATTTGGAAGAACATCCTCAATATCAGATTCCTCCTGTTCGTCTTCGATCTGAAATCAATTGATACTTGAGTACAAATTTCACAACTCACAACATTCTTAACAAACTACCAATATGCTTTGTTAATTTCATTATGGCATTTTCGTAATTCCTTTAAAGCTGAAGCGGTACTGAGTTTTTCTTGTTCACATGTAGCCTATGCATATAGTCTATACATAAACGGAACATCAAATATGATCTGATATGCTATGGTCCATAACCTATTCTTACGAAATATATTTGTCCGAAGCCGAACGTATAATAGTCCCCCAGAGATACCGTTCGTGGCCAAATTATATCTAATTAAGAACTCCAAAGTAAAGTTTCAAGTTTCATGTGATATGTTTGATGTTAGGCCTATTTACTTGTACTTTACTGATATCAGTAAGCAAGTACATGTTAAGTAGTACCGGTATTTATCATTATTTCCTTAGTACCAAATGTAACTTAAAGTATGTTTAAGATCCATTAATCCGAAGTTTTATTTTCTCATATAATTTTATTGATGGAACTGAAGAAAACTAAGGAAGTACATGTAGGTGCTAATAAAATTATAACATAATTACATCATAAGACAGAAGATAAAGCTTTATCTTGAATTATGCAACAAAACTTTTCATCATATGCATGCACACATTCAAGATTCTAAAAGGACTACACAAATAAATCGATTTGTAATTCTATCAAAAATTTATAATAGTTTTCGTATACCACATGTACAGTTTATCTAGATTCCTACACATATACGACACATGCATCCACATGTAACTTACAATTAGATCTACATGTACACTAGAAGGAAAAGAATATAATGGTAAAGTGATTCGTGCTAATGCGAAATTTCACATGTAGTCCGTATATGTACAGTACATGTAATTAAGTTACGTTACAGTTTCGCAATTTTAATCGATAAACTTACTTCTTCTTGTAAAATGTTGACCATCCGTGTCATATTTGCGGCATTGTCGACGACAATTGCTAACACTTGCTCAATCGATAGATTAAATGAAGTCAGGGTTTTCTTCAGTAGATCCGCCGTACCAACCGCTGTGTGATCTAGATATTCAACCACGCCCAGGGTGTACACAACGGACGTATTCTCTAAAAAACAATTGAATTAAAGATTTATGATCAAGAATCACCAGAAAGTACTAGTCTCTCTCTCAAGTGATTCCAGTTTCTATTTTGTCGAACCACCAAAAGTAATTTCTCTATTAATTGTAGAAAAGTAAATTACATTACAAAACCTAACATATCGGTAAGTTGAAGGACTCATAATTTAAAAGAATGCAATTGGTAAGCTCAAAGAGTAAAATATTAGTATTACAGTCATAATTCATAACAAGAAATAATTTGCCATAATTTCAATAAATGATATTTGCTAAAATATTATACATTTAGGCCAACTATAGGCCCAAAAACAATAATTTTTGAAACAGGCCTATGCGCGGAATATTATACTGTTCGACTCACTTTCGAAATCAGGAAGTTGGACATTTATTCCAAGATACGAAGACCGCTGACGAGTGACACCATCTAACTTAATGAAAAATACTCGGTTATGGAGATGAGATGACAACTTATCTCGAAGATTTTTTGCGGCATTGATGACAAGTCGTCTGATATTGTCCTTGTCAAGAGATACAGACAAAGACTTCGCGAGGTAGCCATTCAACTTCTGAAAAGCTGAAATGAAACCGTAAACAAAATTGACATACGTTTTAGAAATGCATACAAATAAGAAATGTAGGTTACGCCCAACGGTTTTGTAGGCATGTGGTATAAGAATCTTAAGTTATGTACACATTATAAATGAACAAACGATGTAAAATGGCAAAAGGCTTAGGCCTAAATTGATCTCGATAACGTAATTTATGCTTACCTTCAGAATTTGAGAAAAAATTCAGGGGCACCAAATCTTTCACTACAAATTGAACTAGGATCCTTTCAAATTCATCTTTACTCATCGACATTGTGACTGTATGTTTCGTTGGTTTGAAATAACTAAAATAAAGATTATCAGATGAAAGTTAAAGTGTATCAAAAAATCTAGCCTATTCCTATATTGTACGCATTATAGACCTACTGTGGCCTTAAGAAATTGTATGGGCTGTATGTGTTCACATATACTGTAGTCTGTCGGCTATTTGAGTTTTGAATAAACCGTGCATAATTGATAATCAAGAACAGCCCCTCAATTTCTGACTAATGTAATAAATGCCGCGTTTATCAGAGAGAATACGGTATTTCACCTGTGATTTTATCATCTAAGATTTGATCTGTGATAAGTTTCTCTTCTGTGATTTAACCCAGTATGAAAAAGTTAGCAATAAGATCAGAACTAAGCCCTAGAGAACACTGTGAAAAGTTAACTGAAAGTGAAAACTGTCCAAATTTATATAAAAAAATACCACTCATAAAAATGCAAAAGCTAGCGTGGCAGTAACCATAGTTATCCATAAATCAAACATTCTTGAGTATCCATTTCATATCATACTGTAAGTTATTGATTGTTATTGACAAATCTCAAAGCATGTTTTATTTATACCAAAAACATTTAGCGAAATATACAAAAATAAAAGCGGAGATCAATATCGAGTTTGGTCAGCACTCTCTGATTCGGTCTTTTTATGTATCTGAGATGGCAGTTTTATGCATGTCATCCTTATCAAAGAAATTATTACAGGTAGGTCCTACATATTGATCTGAAACGCTTTATTTTGAAAAATATCATAGGTATTTCACAATCAATAAGCTTCGTAGATAATTGTATTGATATGTCTTGAGAATAAAGATAACTTAACGGAATGTAGTAATAATGTCACGCTAACTTTTGCATTTTTATGAGTGGTATATTATTTTATATAAATTTGGACAGTTTTCACTGTGTTCTCTAGGACGTTCTGTTGTATTCTCTTAGTATCATTCGTGTTACTGTTCAACTATCTACTGTATACCGTAAATATATTCAGTAACTGTACGTGATTCCATATACTCGTAAATGCGAGGCTTATAGTTATAATAAAATATAGTGTTAAAATATTAGGCTTAAGTTGTGATACATGCATTTACTACGTCAATTGAAAATATTCCCAAGATTCGATAGGAAATTATCGTAAACACATACACTTAAATATCTTTGTCCTTAAATTATGTGAAACTAAAACAAAATTGACGTTGCTTATAGTAAGAATTGTAGTTTGATATAAATATATGAAGACTACATACCTTTTTATGTCTATCTGTACATTGTCTTTTTTCTTTTTGGACTCATTGGCCGCCTCAGCCTCCACCTCTTTAAACTGTATTGGATGGTGCCGTTGTAAATGCCTCTTTAAATTAGAGGCATATGAGCCTGCTCCTCCTTTAATGCTTATTATTGTGCCACAACCATCGCCATTTGAATTACCGGTACTGCATATGCAGGTAAATCCATCTTTCTTCTGTTCAAAATATTCGTACACCTTTCCTCTTAGAGGTCTTTTTGGGGGAGCCATGTCACTACTCACTATGTCAGTTGAATTGAATGTGCAGAGAAACTTACCGTTCATATTTTTTATAAGTTAGATCGACCACACCTCTTTTGTGACCTCGGCTCGCATTCGTAGTCGTGTCTTATTCAAGTCGTTGACTTAGCGTTGGTTTTACAAAGTCATCGGGCAAACTGTTTGATCATGTTCGATTGCTATGTTTTTGACGTCAATGCATCTTCAAGGAGTGGCAGGCAGTGGCGGGATTCCCACAGAATAAAATTAAAGACAAATCATATCAGCGAATAGGTTCGTTCAAGATAGCACGGGAGAATGAAATAATTTGATTATCATGAGTGAAGGTCGATTCATATCTCGGGCGCAGCACGGCTATTAATCAAATTCGTTACTATTTTATCTTAGCTAGCTATCACAGACTGCTCAATGAATCACTCGAAAGAAAACAATAGCTTATAAGTAGAATACAATTACAAAGTATTATATCCTGTAAGAAAGAAGCCTACATGTAGGCAACATCATATACGTATTATCAATAATCGATCATTCGTCTGATTATAAATGTGTAATGTTCTGATAGCTATACGTCTATATCAAATCAATTGGAGGATAACAAATTATGTATAGTAGTAGCTAGAATGCTTGATGTAGGCTAATCAACTTGTTAAGTTATGTATAAAGTAAGTTATATTAATTGTATAAAATGATCAAATGATTAAATATAATAAAGATATTTGTCTAGAATGTAGATTAATGTCGCTAGAGAAACTCGGAAGATAAAATGATGGAAAATATATTTTTGAAAATGCCATCTTTTATTGAGGCTACAACAATTTTACTACTAAGTCGGAGTCCGGAGTCCTATCATTTGATGGGACTCCGACTCCGACTCCGGCCAAATGATAGGACTCCGGGGGACTCCGACTCCGAAACCCTGCCAGTAACACGATTTATACGAATCATGCATATTGTCAAGCATATTTTATTGAGTATTAGATCCTTGTCATATTACATCGTATTGAAATCATATTTAAAAATTGATAACAACACGCATTAATGTCTGATTTCTATTTAATATGCACACTATGAGAATGCCCGGTAACAATTGCACGCTCATCAAAGCTATACAATCATATAATGCAGATTTGCTAATCATAAAGATAGTAGAGCACCAGTTCGCCTGCGGGCATAGAATACATGTAGAAAGATGTCCTCAGACGAACAATTTAAGCACAAAACTTCCGTGGCAGCAGTAGACGAACACAAGGGGTCGTCAGCATGCCTCGGAGTGGCTCGAACTAGCTTCAAATATCTGGAATGGCTGAAAAAAGTGAAGGACTGCACAACGGCTTTGCAATGCGGCTGATAATCACAAAAATTATAAAGTACCATTTCCAGACATTTTGAGCTAGTTTGCACCATTCCTAGCTGTGATGACGAGCCCTGGTAGGGTGAAACGGAGCGTCTACAACTGCCAAGAAATTTTTGTTCTTAAACTGTTCACGTCTGAAGACATTTTTCTATTAAATTTGCAAATGTTTTGCAATTGTTATTAATCTCTTCGTTATCGCTTGATTTAATTGACGCATAATAATCCATTTTTCAAGACTGATAGAAGAAATGGCAAATAACTGCAGGCATATTCGGTAAAATATGATTGATAAAGACCAGAAAAAATAAAACTGGAAAATGAAAACATTATTAATATTCATTGTATGTGCATGTATCTTACTTTGCAATGCTTCTATGATAGCACATCTGCAAGAAAATAGATTATCAAGACTTTTCATGCCTCGCCTGCGACCTATTTATATACACGTATTTTGATTCATTATTATGCACTCCCAGACATCTACAGAAGGGAATATGTCCCTATTTGTCAAAAATGAGATTCAGAAATACATGAATTGAGTAAATTAACTGAAAATCAGGCTCTTTTACAAGGTGTGTGAGACAATTATATGCAAGAGTTGACAGTAAAACAATTTTGTCGACGGCTTGTCTTGCAGAATGGCGCTGATGCACGACAATTATTTCGGTGTGAAACCATCGAAAATAGAGGATGACATTCGTTTTTGACATTTATCAAATAGTTCTAAGAACATGTCACGGCGTGCTGAGTGGAATTTAATCATGTTGTTAATGCAAGGACAAGACTTGAAATATATAGTTTTCCTTGCACGTCGAAAAGAGAATATATGAAATGTTGAACAGCAATTTTATCAATAAGGTATCGCATAAATCAATAGGACATTTATTAATATGAGTCGTAGTGTCTCTCATGCTCTCAATTTTTATGGAAATTATCACAATTTTAACGAAAAATGGTCTGAAATAATGCAAGCTGGACTAAGTTAATTGTGAACTTCTAATCACTAAATCTAAAAATATTCAGAATCGCGCGAAAATCGAATCGCGACCACCACTGCACGGTGCCGCCCCCTATGACTATTGGAAAGGAAAGCGAAATGCTGAGTTCTGAGAAACTTTCAACGTTAGCCTTCCTCAGCTCCGAACACAGGAAGAAGAGTCTCCAGCAGATGTGAGTCAGTCTTAGATGGGTTCTTAACCAGGTCTTAAATATATGATTTCAGCAGCGATTTCCGACTCATGCTATTCGTAAATGTCATGTTTATATTAGTTGAAAGCTGCATTTGGTCTTTATCATTTTGTAGATTCTGTAAGAGCATTTGCTGAACGGTAGAATGAATATCGTTTCAATATCGAAAGAGAATGAGAGTGATTAAGTCAATAAAAGACACTTGATTCCCCGACGGCACTCGCCTGAACCAGGAATCGAATCGAAGTGCGCTGCGGAGACGAGCTCGCACCTTCTTCACTAGGCCAAAAGGAATGCGCGCGAAGGCAGTAGTCATCTCCAGTGATATCGATAGCTTATTGTCATACTATCATTATTTACAGAATGCTACCAGCATTCATTTTGATGATGATAACGAATTTTTATTAAAGTGACCCGTGCTAAAACATCTTCAGGGTCTATTCACAACTTAGACAGAAATACAAAAACTACGATCAGTTACTCATGAATAGGTGGTTCTTGACATGTAATTTGAATCGATGTTAAAAGTTCATCTTTGCACATTCTTGAGGCAGCTCATTTTATAATCGCGTTGCACATACGGAAGAGAGTTTCTTTTCGGTTGACTTAAGTCTACATCTTAGTACGATTAGATGATAAGATGAAGCAGAACGCATATGAGATCGGTTTGGGAAGTCGCTCACAAATGATAGTCTCTGACTTAGGTAAGGAGGAGCCAGTCCATTAGCACATTTGTAGACCAGAGAGAGTAAGCGCAGGTCAATCCGTTACTGAATGGAAAGCCAGTTCATTTTGTAGCGAGACAGCGTATCAGCATGTCATTCGACTTTGTCACTTAGTACTGTAGATTGACAACAAAGGTCTTTTATACTACTTGGCATATTGAATATCTAAAGAGAATGACAATGATTAAGTCAGTAAAAGACACTAGCACCATCAATTCCCCGACTGCACACGCCCGAGCTGAGAATCGAACATAAGTCCGCGGTGGAGACGAGCTCGCACCTTCTTCACTAGGCCACAGTCGCGATACAAAAGAAATGTGAGTGAAGACAGAAGTCATCTCCAAGTGATATCGACACCCTATTGTCCTATTATGTCAATAGGCCCGATATGATGCCTACATATCTAAATGAACTTAAAATTTACTTGTATGTAGGCCTAGAAACACGAAAAGAAATATATAAGATTGATTTATATATCAAATACAACTGAAATGAAATGTGGAAGACTATCCTTCAGCGGCCTCCGAATCCTCCCCTTCCCCCACCCGTTTTCAATAGGAATCAGGATAAATGGTTTTAGATATCAAAACTCCTTAGAAATACTGTACTAAAACAATTAATGCAGTATCACTACTCTACTATCCAAAGGAATCAGATCGAAATCAAACTGCATTCCTGAGTTAATCCATTTTCAGCACTGGTTGAACAGAATGAATCGTCTGCGTGTTCAAGTTAGCGCGATTCTATCACCGGACCGCCGCTTTTAATGCAGATAATCCTGACACAAATCTGAAATATGTCTCTTCTGTGTGCACTGGTTTGTTGACAATCGGTCATGGAGATTAACGCCTCCTGTTGTTTGTATTCTTCCATATCTACAACTGAATTACATGTAATCTTCATTAATTTTACTTCATTATCAATGATTATTATTAATGCTCTTTTGCAATGCAGAATGCACTCGTTTTACAATTGGAACAATTGCACTTAATATGATCATTGCAGTCTGGGACAAACGCGTATATATACTCATTGACAAAATTTTTGAAACATTTACTTCTTTAACTTCTTTCATTTTTGACTGGTATGTAATGTATGTATGATACCTTGATAATTTAGTCACAATCTCCACCAAGTCGCTAGCACAGAAAAACAACGCATGTAGCAGATTCAACTTTAATAGCGCGTGTGCCCCCTCTAGCTCCAATACATTCAGTAATCCGAGATGGCATGGATTCACAAAGTTTTTGAATGAAGGATGTTTCAAGGGGAAGCCACGCCACTGCTCTGTCAGTCTTTCAGAGAGAATCTTCAGGGACACTGGTGGAAGTGAATAGCGGTCTCTCACTCGCCGCCCAAGCTCGTCCCAGACTTGTTCAATGGGTGACAAGTCAGGTGAGCGCGCAGGCCAGTCAAGGGTTTGAATGTTCAATCTCCTAACAGTGGCAATGACAGGCCGAGGAGCGATGTGGTCTTGCGTTGTCGTCTTGGAAGACGAGATCCTCCACCCTGACCACTGGGGCAACAACAGCAAGCACAATTTCATTGAAATACCTCTCTCCAGTCAACGTGCCTTTGATGGTGACTGCTGTCGTTCGTCCGCCATGCCAAATGCCACCCCACAGCATAACACTTCCACCACCATATCTGTCGTGTTCTTTGATACAGCATGGGGCAAAACGTTCACCTGGAAGACGATGCACTCTGACACGACCGCCATTGAAATCCAGAGTGAATCTCGATTCATCGGTCCACAAGACTTTCTGCCAGTGATGGTCATTCCATGAGCGATGGACATCACACCAGGCAACTCGTCTTCTGCGGTGCTCAAAAAACTCAATGGAATTAGGACAGCTGGTCGTCGCGATTGAATTCCAGCTTCTCGCAATCTTCGGTAAGCCGTTCGAACGCTACAGTCTATATTTGAGGCACTCTTCCAGTGTACGACCAGCTTTGGGACTGACACAAATCTATTCCTCTTTGCAGCTAAAACTAGACGTGCGTCTGTCCTTCCTGCAGACTTTCTTGGTCGACCAGATCCCTTCTTCTTTTCAACATCTCCTTCTGCTTTCCATCAACACCACCGCCTCCAAACAACGACTCGATAGTTGCAGCTCTTCGGCAACACTCGCACAACTTCTACCACAACGAATCATTCCAATAGCCATACCTCTGGTAAACTGAACGTGTGCCATTTTATTTTACAAAAGCTGGATCAGTTCACGTTTATGTTCAATTTGTTAAATACTTTTTAGCAGTGCATTACTATGTCAGGTAAAACATCTTTATTTCTCGGTAAAGTTACGCAATAGATGTGAAAATTGTTCAACATGGTCTATTGATTCAATTATGCTGACAATTCCGATTTCTAAGACTTTGAAATCTTTACCAAAATTGCACGTGTGCTTTAAAAGATAATACCCGCTATGCGCCTAAAATATTTACGTAATTTAATCGAATAAAAGTTGAATCCTGGTTTGGTTCTGGTTGGTTCGAAAATTAAAAAAACATCAATGATACGAAGACCTGATGCTTATTTGAACAACAACAATTTACTCGCAAAAACAGTTAGAGATCGATTTTAATTGTTCCCCAAGACGTGGTCAGGCATATCTTCTTCTTGTATTTGTCATTCTCCTCCTCATCAGAAAATTCAGTGGTCCTCTTTATAACTACCCTTTTCCCCTCGGTAATCTCGACAGAAGAAGTCGCACCACAGCTTTCCTCTTGGCACAGTTGTTGAAATCTTTTTTCAGTCACAGAGAGCTCTCGATACGCCAAAAGACCTGAATCACTGCTGTGTCCAGTTTCCTTCTTGATGTCCTCCTTCTTTGCCCCTCCTTGGAATAGCCGGGAGATCTTCGTTCGCCTCAACGAATGATTGGTATAAAAAACCTTCAATATTGGCATCAGCAAACAAACTTTTTATATACTCTCCCAACTTGTTTTCTCCTACGGCTTGATCTTTGAACCATTTTTCTGATGTGGGATTTTCTAACGGCTGAAGATAAAAGTGATGAACATTCTTTCCTGTTTTTGGTCGATGACTAATGTACAAGTTGCAAATTTTTACGATGTTTCTTGGACTGTCACTTTCAAATCGGTCAACACATTTGGCCTCGATGACACCGTCTCGTAAACCGCCACTTCTAGTTTTGGTGCAGTCTTCAGTATATCGTAAAAACATTTTACCGGAATGCGGGTCACTGAGGAGCTGGATTTGAGAATTCTCTCCAAACGCAATTGACGATGTTCCTTTCTGGCTCTGAGTCCGAAATGTAAGCCAATTAAATAAATCAATGTCCTTAGCAGCTTTCGAGGAGATTCTGTTCCCAAATGATTGTCTGTCCAAAGCCTCTCTTCAGTATCCTTAGAAATGCAGCTTGCTTTTTTCTTATATAGGCCGATTCCTTCCCTTGTTGCACTCTTCATGCAAGCATCTAGAGCTTGAACTCAGCTTTTTTTAAAAATTACCATTAAATGTACATCAATGCCACACCACATACCAATGCCCATTCGATAGAAGCTCATTCCCACATTGCACTACAGTAAACAGAAATTCCTACGATTTCGGCATGTTATTTGAAAGGTAGTACCGTGTATCCCCAGTGGTATTGAAAATATTGATCAACAGTGACCAACGGCAACTCTGATGTATTGATACATGGAAATCTACATGTAGCATAATAGGGCCTATCAACTGGACTGAACGCAGAGGCCATTTATCACATTTTCAATACCACTGAGGATATGCTACCTTTCAAATAACATGCCTAAATCGTCGGCGTGTAGCGCCACACGATTAGGTTTGGGCTGATAATTTAAAATGCAATAAATAGATGCATTAATTCAGAAGAATAGTTGACATAAGGTATGCGTATACCTAGTACAAAGCATTTATTTCGAATAATTAGGAAGGATAACAATAGGTGACATGCCACGTGTAATTCACGCGTAATTACGGAGCACCCCAAACATCCGTGATTAAAGACATTCTATTCTTCTACCCGCGTACATACGCGCTGCACTAAGAGTCAGAAATCACTTGATCTGATGCTGTTCAAACATGGGGAGTGCTTATGAATACGCGCGGGCGAACGTTTATAGTTAGCGCGTCGTCTACGGTTGTCTGCGTTGCCGCTTGAACCACGGATGAACCGCTAAGCATGTTCTGTCTTCCCTGAGCATGAAATTGAGGTCCTATCATATAGTTTAGCCTCTGATACATGCAGACACATGAGACGCAAAGTCTATGCAACAGGACTGCCAACTATACTAACTTATATAACAGATGTTGTAGCAATGTCCCGCATAGCCACGGATGTTTAGGGTCATGTGTTATTACGAATAGTTTAAGCGTAAATTACGCGTGATTGAGCGTGGCATGTCACCTAGTGAAGTCACGATGGTCTTGGTGCTTAACTTTCTTAATTAAGGTATGAGAATGAAGTATTCCATCTATTTGAAGCATGTTGCCGCTAAAAGGCAGTGCAATATTCCTCCTAGAAAATATGGCATCGATGAGCTAAATAAAGTTCAGTTATCCTTCAGTCACTATCTACAATTTCTCGGAACCTGTCACGAGATACTAGAATTTTCAGCCATATGCGTCGTGTAGAGGTCGGAAGAGATCCTCGGGCGCTGCACGCCCACGGAGATGTTCCAAGTTATGTCCTCGATAGATATATGTAATTTATATATTCACAGAAATGGATAATAGTACACTAGAATGGAAGTTTGATATCTTGCCTATGTGCAATGATGGCACATGGAAAAATCTATGGTTTGTACATATATCAGCTTAGATCTAAAACATCGTATCATAGTCAAACTATTCTCAAAGTTGGTTGTGGAAGTTGTTGACAGCAAATTGCAGGATTTTTATGAAGAGAATTTCACGCGTGATGGTAGCATTGTTTCATGTGAAATAGCCTACTATTCCATGGATGAATATACTGCGTCTATTTGTGGCAGTCATTGGCAACTATTTTCCAATTTTTCAATGCTGGAATGCGAATCAAAAATTGGTTCAGAGTCATAATCGAATGTGGTCAGTGTACTGGTTGTAAGAATATCGCAAGAATCCAAAGACAAAAATTCTAATTATTGGATAACTTCTCATTTTAGCGGTCAAAAAACTTAGCGCTTTCTGGAATAAACACATTGAAAGCTTCTTTACCGACAGTCATCTATCAGATAAATGAAATTTCGCTGGATCCTTTCAATTAATCACTAAATGACGCATGTGATACAGTGTGATGATATTTTGAAAGCTCATATTCGAAAGCATGCAAAGGTTTTGAAAATTGTTCAAATGTATTGAACAGGGAACCCTTTTAAGTGAAATGAATACTCTGAGATTTCTTGACCTCTGAATTCAAGTTGGAGCAATGCATGCTCTGTAAATCGACATTACAAATTGCGTATGTGTCTGATTATACTCTTGATAGATTATAGGAGCGATATTTCAAAGTGATGAACGTAAAGAACGTTTTACAGGATTTCCTTGTTTGTCATCCTGTCGCTGCAGTATTTTGTAAATTCACTATTGCTTTTGTGTACATGATCTTTGGACAAGGGGGAACAATCCAGATCACAAATTGACTTGATAATTTCATGCAATTTCCATTCTAGGACTTTCTATGGTAGTATTAATTTCTATGCCTATATTCTATGAAGAAATCCGGAATCTATGTAGAAAATGTAGAAATCCAAGAATGTAGAGGCCGCGAAGCGGGCGAAGATTTCTACGATTTTCTTACCCGCAGGATTCATAGAATGGCTTATCTTCTACATTTTTGTAGCAAATGTCCAATAACCAATGTGATAATATGCATTTCTATTCCTCCATTGCCTATGTCCCCATGTTAATATAAAGTAGACGAAAAAGTGTATAAACTACCTATTAATCCAGATATCTATATTTATCCATGTGATAAGATATTACATCAGTAGTATTGCAAAATGCAAAATTGAATTTCATCTACTGCTTGAAAGTTCATCTACTGATGTGATCTCTGATACTGCATCCTTTAGAAAACATATATAACAAAACATAGTTAAAATGTACAATTGTTAAATGAACAGTTATTAAATATGATTGTTTTGTTTGGCTTGGTAGCTTCTTGCTCTGACTCTGACAAAAAAGATGTAGACGGGACAACAGAGGACACAGGCTGTGGGTTTGAACCAGAGAGTATGCTTCCCATTTCTCTTTCCATCAGCTGCTCATGAATATAGACCTCATCGGCGTCTGATATATGGCCCATGCGTTTCTTTACCACCTCTTTCGGTATCCCTCCCTTCACCAACCTTGTCTTAGCTGAGCGGCGTAAGCTTGTATTCGTGTAATATCCTGTTTTGCCAATGCTAGACATGAATCGCTTGGTAACACCTTCAATCTGATGAATTCCCAAAGGTTGAGCTTTGTACCACACTGATGAAGTCGGATTATTGATCCTCGCTAGGTAGAAATCAGGCAATTTACATTCAGTCGGTCTATGCGAAATGTACAGTTCATAAAGGTTTATCACGCAGCGACTGGGGTTTTCTTTGTTAGGGAATATTCTTACAGATTTTGGATCCAATGTCGATTGCTTCAGACCAAAGTTTTTGCATTTTGATACATGTTCTGTGTATCGAAGAACCTTCTCTCCATTTTCTGTTATTAGCTTCAGTTGACTGTTGTTTCCAAACTTCAACTGCTTATGTTCTGCTGCTGCACGTAATCCCAATTGAATTCCGAGACAGTAAATCAGACTTTCTTGGAGTTGAGTTGGTGTACCAGATCCTAGAATACCCTTCTGCCATAATTCCTTTTCATCATCCTCAGATATTGGTTCTGCGCGTTTTGGGGCTGCAACATTTCCTTCTTCTGCGCTGACTCTCATTTCTGCGTCAAGGACATCGCGTGCCTCTTTGAACTCTGTAGATTTGAACAATGACCAATCTCTGCCGCATTCGTATTGTAAATAATGTTGTATCATTGCAAATATAGACTTTAACGATTTTGGCGGGTATTTCGTTCCGTCCTGTTTACGCACATCTGCCAAAAAAAACTTTAAGCAGTAATTCAAATCGCTATCGCTCATCTCTTCCAGCTCATGGAACACCTTGCACCCATCCAGTCTTATTTTCCATTCACTATGCCATGATTTGACAGCTTTACACATGACTTTTCTTTCTTCTTGGTTCCCTCAGGTACTCTTCTTTTCAAATCTTCTTGTATTTCTTCTGATGATGTTGTAGCAAATCTAGAGGTTGATGCAGAAGTAGCTTGTTGTGTACAGTCATCATTGAAAAAGTCCATCATAAGAGAATCGAATTCGTCAAAATATTCTTCTAGAAATGAATCATTCATTCCTCGTAGGCTTGACAGTTAGACAATAGTGAAATTGTGGCAGAGAATTGATTTCTCAGGCATATTATACATGTATTATTGAAAATTAGTTTAAAATTTAGAAATCTAAGTATTACAGATTTCCATGACTATGTTCGGGATATAGGATCAGATTGATCATGGACATCGATAGATCATTGATAGATGCCCATTTATATGATCGGAATAGAAATATTGATAAACCACTTTTTTCGGAGTAAACCAAGACATCTACTCGTGCTTCGCACTCGTAGATGATCCTTGGTTCACTCCTCAAAACAGTGGTTTATCATATACATTTCTATTGACATAGATGTATTTCTATTGGTATATCCATCCCTCCAAAACTTCACCGACAAGAAAAAGCGTGGGTTAAATAGGATTAATGACTGTTTTTGCCCTGCTTTATTTTAGTGCGTATTCCCTACCAGGTGTCCCAAAAATGTACCGGAAACTAGACGCTTACAGCTTTTTCATTTTCTACTCGATTCGACTGACTTTTTGCATACCAATGCGAAATGTTCTTAAGCTTTTGTCTGCAAAGTTTGAAGTCTGAATATTGATGACTCTTGGAGAAAAACGAGCACAAGTTCAGGTCCTGTGTAGTTCCAATGATGAAATTCAAGATATCGGACATGTTGACATGCATTTCCTTCAATCAATCGTGATCAATCGTAGCATTAGGGCTTCACGTATAGCATTAATATGTAGGGTTAGTCCGTAGAATTTAGCACTTCCACTCCTATTGACAACTCCGAAACTCACAACTTTTATAGCGATAGGAGGTAACATTAGAAGCTCACTGCCGGTTTACTGTGTAGGAGTCCAAATCATGAGCCATAGATACCACTTAAACACCATTGCTAGTAATGAGCAGGGATGCGGAGTCCTATCATTTTGATAGGACTCCGACTCCGAGGGTTGATAGGACTCCGGCTTTTGATATGACTCCGACTCCAACTCCGCATCCCTGTAACATAGTTGCGGCAGTGCCTGGTGTTAATGTGACAACTATTGTTGACATCAACAACTTTGATCTCACTGAATTTCACAAAATGTTTTTACGTTACTATTCCCTTATATCTATATATATATTTATTTCAGTTTTGTGCGATGAGAAGCATCCCTGACTTATCATTAATATTATGAAATTCACTGTTGATCCTTTTCACATGAATTGAAGCTAATCACGTGCTCATTTTCGCATATATAACTATGAGCACGTGCCGATTATCATAGAAACATTCCAAGGCAGAGCTCCAATGCCTCGCTTTGTTCGCCACGAACTTCTTATAAATGCTATCTGTACATTTATGTTGTCATGTGGTTGTCCAAATCCTTTCCGAATCACTCAAGGAGTCTGTTTATACTGGAATTCGAGAATCTTGGTCAACTGGTGCAATTCTCAAAGGTATTGCGGCACAGTCAACGGAGAACTGGTAACAGGTCAGAACGCCATCGATATAACCGATAAGGATTTAGGAGTTAGTCATTACTTTATAGGTCTGACAGATACTCTCTATGAGAGAGGAGAAAATTGTTCTGGTTGGAGATGGACAGACGGCAGCGTTGCACCGAGCTCAAGTGGTCTAGCTTGTGGTTTTGGAGATCCTGGAGGCCACAAGAATTACGGGGACAAAGGAGACGCGACGAACGAAGATTACGTTGCAAGATACGGGTGCAACCATTGATACAAATGTTTTCGAAAGCCATTCAGGATATCGGTCGATGTCAATGTGTCAGCCAAGACAGTGGCTCACCTCCACATGGAAAACCCAACGATCTCATCGATTCCGAGAAGCCCCAGTTGCTGTATTTTCAAGTCCCCATGATTACGCAGGAGAAGGTGGATGTACACGCTCTGTTACACATACAAAGGACACCGTGGATTGTGCTGCACGATGTTCAGGAGAAGAATTTGATTGGTGTGTCGCATTCTATCACCATGCCGACTCTGAAACGTGCAAGCTCGTACTGTACACTGATGTGCGGTACCAGCCAGTGAGGAGTGATATGCCAGTGAGGAGTGAGTGTGCGGTACCAGCCAGTGAGCCAGTGATGGAAGAGACCTGTGAGGCATCAAGAAGTGAATACGTGAGGCGGTGATGGATGGAAGAGACTTGTTAGGCATTAAGAAGTGAATACGTGAGGCGGTGATGGATGAAAGAGGCTTGTGAGGCATTAAGAAGTGAATACGTGAGGCGGTGATGGATGGTGAAAGTTTGAATTGATATCCGACAATAGCTTGATAACTGGGATTCTTCGCTTTCTACTCGTAGGACTTTCAATTGACAAATTCCGTATTTGCCTCTTGGTTGTTTCATTGACATGATGTGGAACATCTTTTGACAATGTCATTAACTTATGCTTCGTTTTTGTGCAATAAGACTTTGCGTCATTTCTAAGATAAACTTTCAAATTGCAATGATTATTCGTGTAATACTAAAGACTATTTCTTAACCGGCGTGTATAGAGTTTCAAACGTCATGTGAACCGCAAACACACGGACATGCAAAATTCGATATAAACGCAGTCAAGTCCCTGATTAGTCGATGTACACTAAGTAGTGTACACAGATTTTTGATGTGACAATAAAGCACTATCAGTTCTTCGTTTCAGCCTTGAAATTTCTTGTTGTTTCCGTTTAGTGCAGTAAATAGATTGGTAGCTTACTTTATTTCTTGTCATCTCTTAGCCATCACTGTTATTGCGTCGATGTTGTCATTTTTATTAAATTCTTGGTCAACCACTGATGATGGAGTAGGTTGCATGACATCTTCCATTTTCTAGCACGATTATTATTATTATTAGATCACACATAACTACAGTCCGTTTCATAAAAAGTGGATCATCCTAAAATTTGACTAAATAAAACATAAGTATGATACAGAAAGCATTTTTCATGTTATTTCATGTCCCTAATATATTTAAATGTCCTTATATAATCTGATAAGCTATAACAGTAGCGGTTCTTAAGAAGCTAATATTTTGTGGCCCTACCCTTATTGTCAATGACATTACCAATTCATCTAGGCATTGATTCGATGATATCGTTGATTTTTGACTGATCTAACTTTCTCCACTCTCTTTTTAACAGTGATGTAAGTTGTGATACGCCATCTGTAGGTAGCAGTGAACGACGAACGTTAGGGCCTACGTTTTAGAATACTCCATACATTTTCTATGGGATTCAGATCAGGAGAACGAGCTGGCCAAGATAATGTCCTAAGCCCTAATTGAGACTTGCATAAGTTGACTCTACTACTCCCGTGACACGTAGCATTATCAGTTAACGAGAGACTTGGATCAACTTTAACAAATCTCAAAATTAGGCGGTCTCTACGCTTGGATGTTTTGCGTGGACGGCCAGAGCCCTCCTTACGACAGAGTCGAAAATCATCATTATGCCATCGATGCACATTTGTGTAAGGGACATTTAGTCGCTTGCTTGTAGCTCGCAAAGAAAACCCTCGTTCTAGCAAGGCTGACACTTTGCCTTTTGTGAATGCGATCTCGTTATTGTTCATTTGTGCTTTGTATTGTTTTCAACCGGGATTTCTAGCTGAAAGCAATCAGGAGTGCTGCCAACACCACCGCAACGAAGTCAGGAAGCTATGGAACATGAAGTCCAGTTAATCACATGTAGCAGTTACATTATTGTTGATGAATAATGGTGCTATGCTGGCTCTGATTGACCGATTTTCTTTATTTTTGTTTTGCTTGATAGCTTTTGGCTTGTAGAACAACATAATACATAACAAAGGAAACAAATGTAATTTTATAAGAGTGAGGTATGATTTTGTGTAAAATTGCTAAATGAAGATCAAATTATCTACTACTTTTTTATCTATAACAGGAGAACAACTCAATATTCATGCTTGAAATTTCCAACAATGATATCAGTAAGCACAACTGACATATCTTCCAAATTTCAGAGAAATTCGTTCAAGCTTGGCGGAGTTAGACAAAGTTGAAGTTAAGGCGATGTTTGAGGGTGATCCATTTTTTATGAAACAATCTGTATAATTACTTCACTCATTTGTTTACAATCGAAAGTCTACTATGACTCCTTCCGAAAGACAAGCACAGTGCTGAAATATGAATTGTGGGAGCATCCATGATTTCAACAATGAGACAATATTGGTGAGCATTATGGTCGCCAGGACTGACATAGGAACATGTCGTCGCCCACTTGAGCCAAGAAACATGAAAAAACATGAATTTACAGACTAAATCAGGGAAAGAAAATCGCTTTTTCTCAAAATAGCAAAAATGTCATTTTAGAGCGTTTGGCTGAATGACGACGATATTGTCGTAATAATTATTCGGATCTATTCAAAATATATTTTCAAATGTCTCCAACTCGCTGTGATTGCCTTTTTGGCGCTCGTTGAGCCTCGCCTCTGCGCAGCATTCACAGACACGCACTCGTGTTACCAGGAGAACTTTAGTAGTGACCTGTTTTCCATGTCACAAGAGATAGTCGATCGCCTTTGTCTATCAGCTTTGGCAGAGGCTCTTCTTTAATGCAAATTGTGGCGTTGTAGTCGAGATAAAAGCTGTTATTTTGATTCAATGTCGACTTGAAGTCTCTATAGTAACATCCAATCAGATTGTTTCTAGCCGAAATCTTTCAAATTCTGCACATGCCAGTTGTATTAACCCATTAAATGCGTTGGCACATATATACACTCAAACTCAAGTCTAAGTGGAATGTTTGGGTTTCTAAATTAAGCTGAAAAAACTTTCAAGATGATTATTTGCGCGTTTGCTAAGCAAGCAAAATGAAGAGACTCAGGAACAAAAAGGAGGGAAAGTGGAAGTTTACAGACAATGTAGAATGCATCTAATGACATCTCTGTTTTCATTGATAACAGGGCTGGGACCGGTTAATTTTTTTACAACCGGTTAACCGATTATACTTATAACCGATTAACCGGCTAAAATCAGTTAAATGAGGATTCCCGGCATTTATCTAGTTGGCAAGGCTTATCGATAATTTTCATTCATTATCACAATTATTCATTCACTATTATCGACGATATTTCATTATGCAAGATAAATCTAATCAGACGTGTCGTAACCGATTAATCGAAAGATTAACCGGCTAACCGGTTATTCGGTGAACCGATCCCTACCCTGATTGATAAGTAATCGACCAACGTTAGATCTTAGATGGATCTTCCTAAATTACGTCGCAAAATGTCGCAGAAGAAAGAAGGTCGTATCCGAATTCGTCGCATCCAAAAATTTTAAATTGTATATTTCCTTATATTAAGGTATCCGTTCATTTCAAATCAATTATAATGCTTTCTTATGTTAAGTACTATCAAAACATTAATGTTTTTATGAATGTTTTTCTAAATTTTTATTTGTCTGATTCAACTGAATTTCATGTTTCTAAAATTTGTCACGATCAAACACATTATGGAAATATTTTTCATAAATCTGAAAATGCTGTAAAACAATTAGAGAACATGACACGTTTTTAAGTACAGATCATTCATTTTCAATCATGCAAAGTTGCTATGAACGACATTGATTGTTCAATTACAAAATATTCCATGTGGTCTCCATCACCATGTGAAAGCGCTTCCACCACATCCAACAAGATAATAGTGTAGCCCCATTCTTCAGATGACAAATTTTGGAAGAGGCGTTTTAAGTTATCTTCTCGCACTACATCCTTTTTATTTCGCTTTTTCTGCGGATCTCCAACTTAACTTCGTTCCGATCTACATATGAATTATCAACTTATTGATTAACCAAGCTGTGATCCAATTGCGACGAAAATGGAAACGCGACAAATTAGGATACGACGTTTTCAGACAAATTAAAGTTTTCTGCCACCATCACTGTCAGTGTGATCAGCTCAGTATGACAGTTTTCAGATAGACGGTCACAAATCACAAATATGACTATTGTAGCCTACGCTGCAAGCTGTTAACCGATGGAAGCAGCGAAAATGACCGCTAATCTTCGAGATAATGTTCGTAACATCATAAAGAGATGATCACGTGACACTTGGAATCAGCTAAGAACAGAAGAATAGCAAATATTTTCACGGCTATTTTCAGTGAGTTTCTTCTTGAGTGTCTTGGGTGAGACACGGAAGTAAACCCGTTGGATTGATTCCTCTATTGACAGGCTTACGAAACCGATGCTTTCAAATATTCAAAATGTCAAAATACTCTCAAACTACCTACATGATTGCATTGACATACATGTGCGAGTTCAACATAAAGCACTCTCGGCCCATGGGGACAACTGTCGCCCTGGGCCATCCTTGGACCATGTGACCTCTCATGGGCTCCATCCCTTGACCAACCGTGAAGGTTATTGAGCAATAAAATATGAAATTACACCTTATATTTAACCATTCTGAGAGAAAATTGTAAATGTTTGCTTTCAAGACATGAAATTCAAGTGCCGTTTTTAGTTGTCTATGTTCTTTTAATCCATTTCGCATTTGATTTTTTCTTCTCACAGGATGTCGACTAGTTTCCTGCATAACTCGGGTATTCGCAACAACTCCCACCCCAGCGGCACTCCATATCATCGACCTCAGTGCATGTCCATCGGTAGATGACTCAAGTCTCGCTCTAACTGCAGCTCACTGTCCCACATTGACCGTAATTTATCTTCGACAATGCAAACGTCTGACTGATGTCGGTGTCACACATTTGGTCCGATGCTGTCCACTCATCCGCGACCTCAGCCTCAAAGACTGCACTCGGCTTACTAATTCTGCTCTCCTTAACATTGGCCGCTTCATCGGTGGATCGATAAAGCGCTTAAGCCTGGCCAATTGCGCATCGCTTTCTGACGATGGCATCACAAAGTTGGTGTCATACTGCGGTGCCCGGATTCGATATTTGAACCTCAGAGGATGCATTCTGTTATCTGACACTAGTCTGGAATCTGTTGCAGCTCATTGCTCTCGACTGACTGCCATCGATGTCGGCGGATGCGATGTGAGTGACGACGGTATTATCGCGCTGTCGATGGCTGCGTGTGCAGCGAATCTGCAGCGTGTCAGTGTGAAACATTGTGATGCAGTCACCGATAGTGGAATAGCAGCGCTATCTCGATCTTGCCCACAGTTGCGGTCTTTGAATACAACGAACACCAGTGTGACATCGACCGGAATAAGTAATTTAAGGCGTTTCTGTAAGGCGTGTATCGTCGAGTTCTGATCTCTAATGACGCCGACCGATGTATCAACTTAGAAGCGCTTCCTCAATGCAACTATCGTCGAGTTTTGATCTCTCACTTGTTGTTATGTAATTTAGATATCCCTAGATTGATACAACTGTGGTGCTTTTTCTTTATTATCTGTGTAACGTTTCAAGAATGAGCGATTGAAGATATCGTATGAAATGCATGTACTTAATAGAATCAATAAAAGTGAGATTTGGACTTTTGAAATTACAGTAAAGGCACAATTTCAATCTAATTTCAATTATTTATTCTCAATTAAAAAGGTGATTGAAATGCCTATTGTGCACAAATGTGTTTCTTATACATTTTCATGAAGCAAGGCGCCTTATTAAAAATTTCATTATTTTGTGAATATATTTCAAAATCACTAGGAATTTAATCACAATTTTTTCAAAATAGTAGGTAGTAGATTTCCGAGACTTTGGATTATCATGTTACTTGAACTATAGGCTACATTGAGGCTTCCAGTTTGAAAAAACTTCATTCATCGGGAGATGCATCGTAATTTCCGCTAAATGCGCATATTTTGAACAAGTTTCTAAGTTTGCAAGCAAGAGTAAAATCAACTTTCAAATTGTGCTTTGCGTATAAACGTCTAATCAAAATCATTTAAAATCCAGAATGTCAACAACGTCAAAGTGAAAAAGTGAACAACCACAAAAAATCATCTAAAATGAATTTTGCGGCCTTTTATAGCCTGAAAACAGAAGCGCAAATATAGCTATTGTAGCCAAACTGTTCACCGATAAAAACAGCGAAAATGACCGCTAATCTTCAAGATAATGTTCGTTTACATCATAAAAAGATAACGTCACATTTGGATATTTGATGACGTTAATGTCAGCTAAGAACAGAAGAATAGCGAATATTTCCACGGCTATTTTCTGCTTAGACTTCAAGAAACAGTGAAAATCTAGGATTCTTGTTTAATCTATTTATTTCAACCACACTGCAAACTCAATGCAGCTACAAAACTGCTAAAGAAATCTGTTAGAAAGGATCCACAAAAATATCTGCTGTACCATGACATAGAAATGATGACATCAAATGGTGGTGATTGATGACGTAACAGTTTAATCCGCTACCGGTACTATCAGATAGCGGCTTTTCTGTTTAGACTGTAAAAAGCAGTGAAAATCCAATGCCTTTATTTAAGCTGTTCACTTTGTATAACTAGGAATGTGCGTTGTATTTCCTTGCACTGGTGCTGCACTACATATTATCCGTCCATTTAGTTAATTGCAATGCTATTTGGGTCATCACAATTTCCGGTCGGAGATTCAAATTGTGGCTAGTATGCAGACTGTTAATTTTATAATTTATAATTTCATTAATTATAAGATTTGTTTATTTAATTTCTTTTTGAAAATAGAAGCAGTTACAACTTCAACACAGACGGCTGGAAGGGCATTCAAAAATGGAATCACTCTTCGGGTGAAAAAATTTCGACGCATAAGCAGTCGAGATGGATCACGAAACAACCTTTGGTTGTGGCAGCATAAGCGGTTAATAGGCGATAAGCAAAAGAACTTCCTGGAAGAAACGCTGCACATACCGTTCTCAGGTGTCGTGTTTGAACGGATGACAGTTTCAGTGTGCGGTTTCGTGAAGGGTAGGGAACATCATACACACCACGAAGGCGTTTCGTGAACCTCCTTTGCACTCTCCAATACGTCAATGTTCTTCTTATAAAAAGCAGGCCGAACAATACTCGAATACTCCATCTTTGGTCTGATGTAAATTCTATAGATGGAGCAACGACGCACTATCTAGATATTTAAAGGCCAGGTTCATGATGGGTAACAGTTTGCTAACACAGTTGGCTGCTCGAAGGCATTCCCTCGAAGGACTCAGATTAGCGGAAATTAGAACAGCAAGGTCAGTGATTTCGTCGACACTTTCTATTGCGTTCGTGAGACCTGCGTTCAAACCAATTACAAGACACTAAAAGTAGGCTACACTGTGCATTCCTGCTGAACACTCGGCACACAAGAAAGACAGTGAGATACTAAAACTCGTCAACATGAAGAAGGGCTTTGCTAAATTTGGTTCTAAGCCTAAAAACATTTTATTCATTCATACTGTTTTCTATTTTTTAGATTTAATGAAATCATCTCACTTATTACATTTATATATAACATTTTTTATATATTTTTTGATTTTTTTAATGTATATTATTTAAAAAATATATACTATATATATATATATATATATATATATATATATATATATATATATATATATATATATATATATATATATATATATATATTATACATAATTACATATTATTTTTATTATTTATTTTTTACTATATTTCATTAATATTTTTTTTATATTATATTTTGATTGAAAACATACCTGTCCTTTTATCATGTGAATGAGTAGACTGTTAAATAGAATCTTTTTTATAAGTGATTAACATAATTTTGAACAGAAAGACTTACTCGCCAATTCATTCCACATGAGGAGAGGAGAACTGTTGCTTGTCCTTCCAGTAAGTATCTTTAAATTTTTAGACATTTTAGGATATAATAATTTTCTTTTAAATCATATTTTTCACCTTTTAAAAAAGTAACTAGTCGTCAGCTTGTTTTTTTATTAATTTTGTTACCTTCACGCACTTTGCTACGTTGAACTGTTCATTTGATGATAATTTCTGAAGTATCTATTAACTTATATATTCATCAGTATTACCTTCCCCTGCATGGTCTCCTCATGGAATCTATCACTTCTCGCAGTGTTCCAAAAATCTGGAAAACAATTTCTGTTTCTCCCATTCCCAAAACGTCAAATCCCTCCGTGCATGATATCCGTCCGATTTCCCTATTGAAAACTCTTGCTAAACTTCTTGAGAAAGTTGTGTTGTCATCATCAGTAAAGCATTTATTGCTGAAATGTTATGGACGTCACCAGTTCGGCTTTCGCCAAAATTCATCTACCTTATGTGCATTGGTCTCCCTACATGACTATTTGACGTTTTGTCTTGATGATCTGGAAACCGATGGGGCAATTGTTCTGGCTTATGATTACTCGAAGGCGTTCGGCACATTAAAATCAGAACACATCATTGATCAGTTAGTCAACAGCAAATTTCCTCCCTGGTTCGTACACTGGGTTACTGATTACCTAACTGACAGGAAGCAATATGTGCAAATCGGTTCAACGTCTAGCTCGGTGACAAGTGTTACATCTGGCATCCCGTAGGGCTCAATTATTGGGCCCTTCCTTTATTGTGTTGCCACAAACTCCTTCGACTTTGATTCCTTTGATTGTCGACTAATAAAATACGCAGATGACACGACTTTGTGCATGCCAATTTATAAGTCTGGGGATAATGAGCATATCATACATTAATTATCGAGCTCTCGTCGATTGGTCCAACGGAATGGATCTCCAAATAAATTTAGATAAATGCAAAAGTCTCACCATCTTGCAGAAGTCACCTGAGTCATCCAATGTAATGTCTATTCCCGGTGTTCAATCAGTTGATTCTTTATGCATCTTGGGAGTCCACTTCAACTGTAAATCGGTCACATTCAAAACGGCTGATGTGTGACTTAATGTGATCATATGTGCCCGACAATTCATGAATAGCGTTTCTTCCACTTATTGTGATAATTAAAACCCATTTCTTGTTAGGTATTGGAGAGTGGAATTACTGCCTCTAAATTTAATTAATTTAAAAATTATGGCTTAAATGATTTCACTTCCAGGTGTGAAGAAAAGACCATACTTTCAATTAAGGAGTTTATGGAAAGAACAACAAATTTTTGAATTACACAATCACTATCTTGATTAAAAGATTTTAATCAGACTATATTCAGTGCAATACATCTTCTTGTCAATGATATTCTTGAACAAAGCATACCGAAAAGTATTCGAAAATCGTCTTGAATTATTCTCATCAAGTACTCGCCGCATATGCATAATTTATGGTGATTCATCATCGGTCACATGGAAGTCACATATGTGACCACAGAAATCTATTAGTCGAAAAATATATCATTCTTTTAGAGCTATTAGAATTTTCCTTGTAATTCATAATTTTTTCCTAGAAATGTGCTGGTGTCATTTTTTGTATTTATTTCTGGAAAATAATGTCACTTATGATAAAAGACATGCCTTCCAGACTGACATGAAGTTCATAAAAGACATGCCTGATGGACTGACATCTTTCCCGCAAAAATCAAGTCGGTCATTGATTTGGGATGCCACAGTGGTAGACACTTTCTGCCAGTGGAACATCAACAGCACATGTCTTACCCCGGGATCTGCTGCAGCAACAGCTGAGGGAAACAAGCGCCAAAAATACACATCCCTATAAGTAATGACTATCTTTTTGAGCCTCTTGGCTTTGAGACGTCGGGCCTGGGGTCCAAATTCAACCCGCGTCATAGAGGATATTGGAAATCGCCTGATGACATCCACTGGCGATCAGCGTCAGAAGGCGTGGTTGGCGCAACGAATATATCTCGCCATTGTTCGAAGTAACGGAACGGCCATAACAACTTCTGTGAAGCGCACCTCGTGATAACTTTTGTCATTTTATTATTACTTGGTTCGTGATGCTACTCTGTCTTTGTGAAAGAATTAAATATATCAAAGATGCCTTCCAGAATATAAGGACTTAATCAATAATCGCATTATGCACTAAAATCGAACTTCAGCTTAATGTTTTGAAGTTTTGGGATGTGCTGGACGGGTGACTGGCGCACTGATCTAATTCGAACGGTTAATTCAATTTTTTACCTCTGTAGCCGATGTTTTGTGGAGATGAAATTGAGTCCAGGGCCTTTGTTAAGTGTCTAAATAGGCCTCACCCGACAATCAGATTTCCATTTAAAATTGAAAGGGAGTAAGGAATTTCATTTTTTATCTTGACATTCATCGTTCTGCCACTGGACTTCTTTTATTTGTATTTCACAAGCCATCAAATGCCAGTCGTCATCTTCAGATGTCGTTGAAGTTAGCACCAACTTCAACACCAATTTTTTGAATAGAGTTTGTACAGAATAGGAAACCACATTTTTAGGTACTACTGATGACGCAGAGTTTGTACAGCCAAAAAGTTTTCCAAAATTCGAACTCCTTCACCTTCAAAATTCAAATTTAAATTCGAAAAATTGGTGCAAGTATTGGTGCTACCTGGTTAGCGAGTTTGTACAGCATTCCGATAGAAAAATTTAGATACAAGAGCAAAAACCTGAGTTTGTACAGCAACTTCCAGCACTTTCCTTACACGAACAACCGGAAAAAACCGCCAAAACCGATTTTTTCAAAAAATGATAAGATTTTCCAGAAAAGTTCTTGGTGCTACATGGAAAATGAGTTTGTACAGTGCTCTAACCGGTGGAAGAGTGTTCTACTAATCCAGTCTGAGTTTGAACACACACTTCTCCGACACTCCAGCACTCCTACGACCTGTAAATACCGGTTATTGTACAGTAACTACAAGAATACTGCCCATTTATGAACAAATCAATTGGTGCTACATGGAAAATGAGTTTGTACAGCGCTCTAACCGGTGGAAGAGTGTTCTACTAATCCAGTCTGAGTTTGAACACACACTTCTCCGACACTCCAGCACTCCTACGACCGGAAAATACCGGCTATTGTACAGTAACTACAAGAATTCTGCCCATTTATGAACAAATCAATTGGTGCTGCATGGAAAATCAGTTTGTACAGTGCTCTGACCGATGGAAGAGTGGTCTACTAATCGAGTCTGAGTTTGAACACACACTTCTCCGACACTCCAGCACTCCTACGACCGGCAAATACCGGCTATTGTACAGTAACTACAAGAATACTGCCCATTTATGAACAAATCAATTGGTGCTACATGGAAAATGAGTTTGTACAATGCTCTAACCGGTGGAAGAGTGTTCTACTAATCCAGTCTGAGTTTGAACACACACTTCTCCGACACTCCAGCACTCCTACGACCGGTAAATACCGGTTATTGTACAGTAACTACAAGAATACTGCCCATTTATGAACAAATCAATTGGTGCTACATGGAAAATGAGTTTGTACAGCGCTCTAACCGGTGGAAGAGTGTTCTACTAATCCAGTCTGAGTTTGAACACACACTTCTCCGACACTCCAGCACTCCTACGACCGGTAAATACCGGTTATTGTACAGTAACTACAAGAATACTGCCCATGTATGAACAAATCAATTGGTGCTACATGGAAAATGAGTTTGTACAGTGCTCTAACCGGTGGAAGAGTGTTCTACTAATCCAGTCTGAGTTTGAACACACACTTCTCCGACACTCCAGCACTCCTACGACCGGTAAATACCGGTTATTGTACAGTAACTACATCATCGATGCGATGGTTTTGTTTCAAAATTCAATTGTCGGTTGAATCGCTATCTTCCACCAGTGAAACGAGTTGAAACAATATTCTGTTTCAAGAAATGTTATTGTCCATCAAAATGTGAACTCTGCTGAGAATGGTGCACAAAACTCTGGAAAAAGCCCGAGTACTTCATAAAGGTCACGGGTGAAATGCTTGATGTAGGCGGTACTCCAAAAATCAATAGCTGCACCAGATTCAAATGCTGACAAGTACAGTAGGAAGCACAGCATAGAAAGGTCAGATAGGATAAAAATGATTTGCAACATTTGGGCAATGAAGACCGAATATCTTAGATGCGATGATGATCGGACAGTCCGAGGCGCATATAGAAAAACAACTACAAGGTATAGAAAAGAGGAACATCTCTGAAAATGCCTGTACTAAGTTGTGTCAACCAATTGTAGCCAAAACGATTACAAATGCACTTAAAAATCACCGCAAAAAACAGCAATCTTGATAATTAGTGTTGCTTGTAATTCATCACTAATATCTGGAAAACAATCGAAGGTATAATAACCTAATCGAAGGAAAATAATCGAAGGGTAACAACTGGATATACTAGCTGATAGGACGAAACAATGGAAACCGTAGAATACAAAGGGAAAAAGTTTGTCTGCATATGTGAATTTAAGGTACCGCGGTTATATATAAGTAAAATCCGGAAAACAATCAAAGGTATTGTTAAGAAGACCGATTGCAGACATAATGTCGTATATTTCATTAACACAGCATTACGTTAAAATCGAGACCATCACTCACTACACAAAGGTCTGAACAGCAGTCCACGATCATGTGCATAGCTGAAACACAGTGAATCTCAAGTGTCATGGAAATCTCACGTCACAGGTATAAAAGTAAGAATTGTACAGGCTTGCGTATAGCCTATACGATGAACCTTAAATGACCAAAAAATGTGACCAAGCGATAAAGTTTTTAAAATACAAAAGGAAATGGTCGGGATAAGATTAATTACAACAAATTTCATGAATGCTCATGACAAGCGGAATAAAGTAGTGGTCAAAATATTTCAATTTCGTGTTCACACTCAAAAAATGTTGAAGACTTATCGCTCAAACATGAGAGCAGGGGAGTCATAATCGTAGTTGTTGAACAGACGCTCTCTGTAATCAGTCACGCATGTTCAGATACACTACATGCTCACTAAGTTGATAATTTGAATAATTTCAAATGAAAGAATGTGATCACCAGATGTCTTAACGAGCGGTGTAGAAGGCAACCTACTGATTTTCAAGTTATGTCGTTATATCGTACAACCCGAAGTATAGCTCCTTCAAATGAAATATGCGTTACATTGCAATAACCGCAATGTAGGTTATAAACCTTGTATGTAGGTTCAACACAACTGATAGAAATAGGAACTTGATTTTCTGAACCTTAACTGATGATGTTAATCACCGGATGTATCAAAAATTGTATCACAGTCAGGCAGGCTAGTTAGGCTCTCAGTTCAGTAGCCATAAAATGTTGACATATAAAACTTACGGATATATTCATTGCTAATCTCATTTTTGTTGATTTGTTCATCGTCAAATATTTGAACAATTAGATCTTTTCATGTGCTAATACTAATTAAATGATGCTGTATAAATGAGCGTAAACCTAGCAAACTTACATATTACTTCATTTTCCTATGTGAAAGTTTGTAATTCTATGTGCCATTTAAACATAAACAGCCGCGAATAGATTAAGAAATACAAATACACGCATTTCGCTGCAAAAAAAAGGAATTTCGACCTTCAGTCATCCGCCAAATTTTTAAATCAACATGTGATAGTTAAGTGACCTTGATCGTTGATTGTAGATGAAAATATTGAACATGCAGTGTATAAAAATATTGCAGGATTATAATTACGATAGGCTGGCTTGGGGAAATGCATCATTAGGTAAATGCGATTAGGTTGTAGCCCAAACCAATAGCTCATAGCCAAGAAACCGTTAAGTTTGCATCCATATGTGCCTGCATATAGCCAATCTCTTAGATTGGCAGATAGCCAATATCTAAGGCATTTTATTTCGCAAAAGTATTGCATGCCACCCTGGCACTTGGTGAAAGATTTGGCAGTTTTTGAAATTGGGCCTTATTTGCTTTACTCTGCAACAAATTTTGTTTGCTGTCAAGAGAAGCAAGCTGGAAGTAAATATGGGCGACCTTTTATATCACAGTAAGATGTCAAGTTCATCCACACGAAATAGCGGATTCGATCGAATACCTCTTCATTATTTACGTAGCCCGATCGATTTTGGTAGTGAAAACCAGGTCCGGGGTAAATGCGACAAGGCCCATCGAGATAGGTGCGACAACGTGCAAAATTTTGATTTTTGTCGCTAAAGTTTTTGATACACTCCTGTATGTGTCAATAAAATCGTCACCAACATATTTTAAAATCATAGATGTCTCAAACGACAATAGGGTGCAATGCTCAAGATCCAAGCTTGTTTCGAGTTCATGGATTTCGATCGATTAATAACAGCTAGATGCCATTTCAAGTCAATCAAACGAAAGGATCTACGTCCAGAAAGAACGAGAAACCTTTACGATATTTAAGCCTAATCCTGATATTCTTTTCTCTAATGCGCTCGTATATTTCTAAAATAGGCTAATTATGTTTTTGAACGTATATCAGTTGTAGCATTTCATGCATGTATCCTATTTAAAAATAGGCCTATTCAGCTTCAAAATACGCTTACATACTATAAACACTGCCCATTTTTATCTCACATAAACATAAATCTACACTAGGTGACATGCCACGCGTTATTCAGGCGTAATTACGGAACACCCCAAACATCCGTGGTTAAGGACATTCTATTCTTCTACCGCGTATATATGCGCTGCACTAAGAGTCAGAAATCACTTGATCTGATGCTGTTAAAACATGGGAGATGTTTAAGAATACACGCGGGCGAGCGTTTATAGTTTGCGCGTCGTCCACGGTTGTCTGCGCTGCCACTTGAACCACTAATATGAACCGCTAAGCATGTTCTGTCTTCCCTGAACATGAAATTGAGGTCCTATCACATTGTTTAGCCTCTGATACAGGCAGACACATGAGACGCAAAGTCTATATAACAGGACTGCCAACTATACTTACTTATATAACTTATATTGCAGCAATATCCCGCATAGCCACGAATGTTTGGGGTCATGTGTAATTACGCGTGATTGAGCGTGGCATGTCAACTACTGTATCGAAATAATGATCTAGATCAATTCTGCAATCACAAATAAACCAAGATCAACTTCTATATGTGAAAATGTCTATTCTAGGTAGCGATAAGTTAGCACTTAGGATTTCCTTGTAAAGATCAGTTGCTCTATTACCAAGATAGGAGCGAAACACATCACCGTCATTTCATATTACATTCCCAACACATCATCGGAGTTTAATTCGCAAATCTATATGAAAACGTACTCAGATGCAAAATCACCCAGGCCATGTAGCATTTACCCCAATCATGAGGTAAAAGAGACTTTGAAGTCACTTACTTTGACATCCAACTTAGAGAAACTTATCATTCCATCATAAATGGGCAGTATTCTTGTAGTTACTGTACAATAACCGGTATTTACCGGTCGTAGGAGTGCTGGAGTGTCGGAGAAGTGTGTTCAAACTCAGACTGGATTAGTAGAACACTCTTCCACCGGTTAGAGCATTGTACAAACTCATTTTCCATGTAGCACCAATTGATTTGTTCATAAATGGGCAGTATTCTTGTAGTTACTGTACAATAACCGGTATTTACCGGTCGTAGGAGTGCTGGAGTGTCGGAGAAGTGTGTGTTCAAACTCAGACTGGATTAGTAGAACACTCTTCCACCGATTAGAGCACTGTACAAACTCATTTTCCATGCAGCACCAATTGATTTGTTCATAAATGGGCAGTATTCTTGTAGTTACTGTACAATAACCGGTATTTACCGGTCGTAGGAGTGCTGGAGTGTCGGAGAAGTGTGTGTTCAAACTCAGACTGGATTAGTAGAACACTCTTCCACCGGGTAGAGCGCTGTACAAACTCATTTTCCATGCAGCACCAATTGATTTGTTCATAAATGGGCAGTATTCTTGTAGTTACTGTACAATAACCGGTATTTACCGGTCGTAGGAGTGCTGGAGTGTCGGAGAAGTGTGTGTTCAAACTCAGACTGGATTAGTAGAACATTCTTCCACCGGTTAGAGCACTGTACAAACTCATTTTCCATGTAGCACCAATTGATTTGTTCATAAATGGGCAGTATTCTTGTAGTTACTGTACAATAACCGGTATTTACCGGTCGTAGGAGTGCTGGAGTGTCGGAGAAGTGTGTGTTCAAACTCAGACTGGATTAGTAGAACACTCTCCCACCGGTTAGAGCACTGTACAAACTCATTTTCCATGTAGCACCAATTGATTTGTTCATAAATGGGCAGTATTCTTGTAGTTACTGTACAATAACCGGTATTTACCGGTCGTAGGAGTGCTGGAGTGTCGGAGAAGTGTGTGTTCAAACTCAGACTGGATTAGTATAACACTCTTCCACCGGTTAGAGCACTGTACAAACTCATTTTCCATGTAGCACCAATTGATTTGTTCATAAATGGGCAGTATTCTTGTAGTTACTGTACAATAACCGGTATTTACCGGTCGTAGGAGTGCTGGAGTGTCGGAGAAGTGTGTGTTCAAACTCAGACTGGATTAGTAGAACACTCTTCCACCGGTTAGAGCGCTGTACAAACTCATTTTCCATGTAGCACCAATTGATTTTGTCATAAATGGGCACTATTCTTGTAGTTACTGTACAATAACCGGTATTTACCGGTCGTAGGAGTGCTGGAGTGTCGGAGAAGTGTGTGTTCAAACTCAGACTGGATTAGTAGAACACTCTTCCACCGGTTAGAGCACTGTACAAACTCATTTTCCATGTAGCACCAAGAACTTTTCTGGAAAATCTTATCATTTTTTGAAAAAAATCGGTTTTGGCGGTTTTTTCCGGTTGTTCGTGTAAGGAAAGTGCTGGAAGTTGCTGTACAAACTCAGGTTTTTGCTCTTGTATCTAAATTTTTCTATCGGAATGCTGTACAAACTCGCTAACCAGGTAGCACCAATACTTGCACCAATTTTTCGAATTTAAATTTGAATTTTGAAGGTGAAGGAGTTCGAATTTTGGAAAACTTTTTGGCTGTACAAACTCTGCGTCATCAGTAGTACCTAAACATGTGGTTTCCTATTCTGTACAAACTCTATTCAAAAAGTTGGTGTTGAAGTTGGTGCTAACTTCAACGACATCATCTTCAGCGCAATTCTTCGATTCCTCTATAGATGAGTTGTGAGGTCTCTATCTCGTGCCGTTCTGCAAGCCTTTGCTCGAGAATGTCCAGTCAAGCGATCAACATATTGCAATATTTTATATTTGCAATCTTTTAAGAATTGTATGATGCATATTAAAATAAATATTTGCATATAGTTGATGGCAGCTGACGGAAGGTTATTTCATTTCATACATTAGTGAATCTCACTTCCGTTTGTGACGTCTCCCCGAGAAAAGATTAGCTGCTAAAAATATGTACAGTCATTTTGCTAAAAGATATTTAATATCTTTTAGCAATAGAATATATGTAAATATAGAAAATATGTAGATATCTTTTAGCAAATAGACTGTACATATTTTTAGCAGCTAATCTTTTCTTGGGGAGACGACACAAACAGAAGTGAGATTCGCTGCACTATGAAATATGTATTTGCATAATATTTTGCTTAGCTTAGGTGTCGTCAATATTTCTGCAGGGACACTAGAAATGCCAAAGTGACATAGAAACGCAATTCCAAATGCCAAACATGAAAATGTATCTGTTCACCATCTCATTTCCACAGTGCTGATTTCCTAGCTAATCGGTGTCATATCTTGTCGCTCTGATTGGCTATCGTCTACTGAATAACTACTTCCAAATTTGTCGACAAACCAATGAATATTGCTTGAAAAACAAATTAATCTCATTGACAGTGGATCGCATATTTTATCTTTATCTGTCATGAATCAGAAGTCACGAAAACTAGTCTTGATTTTAACTTCTGTTTACAGCATATACATAATTTGGTACTTATTTGCCAATGACAGTGACTATTCGTTTTATAGACCATTAAAAGTGGAAACATACAAACTTGCATCAGATCCTGTCCGACGGCATAAATCATTGCCACCAGCGAAAATCATCTTTCCATCAACCAAGGTAAAGAAAATATATTTAGCTTCGCAACTCTATAATTCAAGCAAAGAAGAATGGCAATTGTATTTTCCACAGTGGACATCTTACAGGGTTGTTGAGACTCAGGGAGGATTCCGTTGTCAATTTACCAAGAATGATTCAGAAGCAGACGCTTTTCTATTTCATGCTGGAGATTATAAAACCTTCAATAAACAGTTGCAGGCAACTCGCAAACCACATCAGCGCTGGGTGTTTTTCACAATGGAAGCTATTCGAACGGATACTCGAATCGATCCGTATTGGGATGATAAATTTAACTGGACTGTGACTTATATGCGTCAGTCAGACGTATGGATTCCATATTTCCATTGCTGCTTTGCTTCAAAAGGACAAGGCCACAGAGGAATTGTACAATCCATCATTAAAGACGGGCTTCGCTTTCGCAGCCATCAGTAATTGCAAATCTCGTACCCCCTAGATTTGATCAAAGCCTTGAGTCGTCATATACCAATAGATCTCTATGGAAAATGCTACAATAATTCATTTCCAAATAATAATTTTATGAATAGGCACGAAATGAGCAAGAAATATCGTTACTATTTTGCGTTTGAGAACAGTTACTGCAAGGATTACGTGACAGAAAAGTTTTGGGCAACTGATTGAATGGTTATGCGATTCCATAGTATACGGTGGCTCAACAGAACGGACTAGATGAGCATGCTCCTCCTCATTCATTTGTGTATGTAGATGATTTTGAGAATATTTCCAGTCTTGTAAATTTTTTGAAGCGATTAGCAGCAAATGAAGAAGAATATTCCAAATATTTTGAATGGAAGAGAAAGGTCAAAGTAACTGAATCTCATCTCGAGTTAATGATGAATGGTCTTTGCCGGAAATTGCATACTGACTTTAAGCCATCTACACTCAATATTCGAAATTTCTGGAACATAACAAAATTCTGTCATCCAAACAAAACGAGACTTAAAGATTAAGGTTGATTGCAATTTTTTAACTCGTAGAAGCTGGATTTCTTCGAAGCTGTGGCTGCAGGATTTTCTCTTGTTTCATTATTTATATCCATTCTTAAATTAATTTCATTTCTATTAAATGTCATGCATATTCATCAGAATAGAAATGCATATCACATGTATCAAAATTAACACAAATGACTTCTTCGCTCTATTTCATGTTAAAAACTTCATTACAGACCTGTGTTCGATATCAAGAATTGGGTTCAAATGGGTTCAAGGTGTTTTTAAAGTCATATTTTGAAACATGTACATGTATTTCTTTGCCTGACCACTTTTAAATTGTGATGAATAATGATACTTAAACGCACTAATTAACATTGTATTACCAACATATTCCCCTCTTTGCATGCACATGCCTAGGCAGCACATTTATGCAATGGTACTAATGCCGTAAGGTGAGAATACTGTATGTTGTATTTGGCAACTGTATATAGCGCTTGCGTATTCTTTGTCAAAAGGAAAGTAATAACGTTTATAGCGCAATGTCTCATTTATAACAACATCTTAAACTGCTTATAAAAGTTGAAAACCGCGGTTTATTGGTTGGATTTAAAAGTTGTTCAATAAGTTACTGAAGATGCCAGTTTAGTCATAACTTTAGCAACTTCATCAGTAAAGAGTTGAATCCCAAGAGAATATACGTCATATATTGGAAATTTTATTTATCAAAATTGACACGTTTTGTGTGACATCAATCTTGAATATTTTTAAAATGGTTCTATTTCAAGTGGGTTCAATTTTAAGTTTCAACAAATTAGCCAATCAATTAGTTTTCTAATTGCTAAAATCGTGACGGCACAAAGTGGGGAGTATTATAAACACTGTGAGGCTTGTCGCCACTAATGAGCGTTTTAACCAAGAATTAGATTCATTCTGCGCGCGTCTTCGGTTTCCTAGAATGGAAGGCTTGTATCTAACCGTAATATCGAAATGGCACATCACAGAATTAGACAACTTGCTCCTTCTCGAATGAATAATTCGTGTATCGTTTGTTATTGG
Organism: Prostheceraeus crozeri; assembly: GCA_907163375.1. Lineage (NCBI taxonomy): Eukaryota > Metazoa > Platyhelminthes > Polycladida > Euryleptidae > Prostheceraeus > Prostheceraeus crozeri. Next base: position 39,281 of record CAJQUW010014488.1, read on the forward strand.
AAATGGCGAACAATAAGCTGTCATCAAAGGACACTAAAACCAGTGAGAGATGCGTGCGTGCTGTGATATCACTTTGCACACACCAAAACACACATCACTGTCTGGCTAACATTCGATTCAGTGTATGCACTATGCAGTGAGGAATACTAATATGAGGATGGTGGAGACATAAAGTGAACTAATTTTCGTGCGCCTGCTACTTTATTTAATAATGATCAGAAGGGCCAACATTATGGAGAAAGCTTGTGCGCAATGATCTGATTTCTTCGAATCTGAAGGAACTGTGGCAATCGAAGCACTTTGCTGGAACTCACATTAATCCACAAGCGACGCACGACTTTTTTTCTTATCTCTGCAAGGTATAAGGAATTCCTTTTTGCCCACTCAATAGGTTCCTCGATGTGCCGGGGATTTCGAATAAATCACACTTCTAGCAAAGTGTAGCAGATAAACAAAATATTTAATTCTGTGACCACAAGTGATTGTTATTCGGATGGCTACCTGGTTGAAATCTGTCCATATTCAACATTTGACATGATGTACAAAAATAGCACATTCCTTGAAAAATGATCATTTTGTCCTGAATGCTAGGGCTGTGGCAAATATTAGCAGTTTCTAAAGAAGATTTATCAACAAATAAAACTTGCCACGATTAGGTATTTCATTTCTTAGAAAAAGTCGGGCCTTCAATTTACAGTATTTCATCTGCTTCAGAAGTTCTGCACATTGAGTTTCAGATTGGTACCTGTCATTTAAAATTCAAAATGCCTTTCGAACAGCTATTATTCATGCATTTTAATAATCCTCATGTGTCTCAAAAGGCATTACATCCGAAGCTGAGACAAACTAAGTCTGCATCTGCTTCTGTAAGAACATCATTCATTCAATTTATTTAAAGAATTACTGAAAAATATTGCATTTTTGAGTGACAATTTCTAAACATGCATCATTGTTTTATCACATACGACAAAATGGTGAGAGCAGCTGCGAGTTGAAAATTCATGCATACATACATCCGTAAAGTCTATGGATAGAACAATCGACCTAATGATTCAATGTCTCCGGCTTTCACGAGGTCGAAAAGATATTTCAATGCGCCTTTCTCTTGGCACCACCATGAAAAATGGCTTGCCAGCTGAGAATCGAACCCATCAGTCAATTCGAACTGCTAACGCAGCATGAAGATCACGAAGACCCCAAGACCAGCAAAGCAACACCCTCCATGATCGTGTCAAGAGCACGTAAAGGCTTCAGCGCGCATTATGACGTTACCTGCGCTGATGTTACCTGCGCCATTTTTCATGGTGGTGCCAAGAGAAAGGCGCATTGAAATATCATTTCGACCTCGTGAAAGCCGGAGGCTTGAATCATTAGATCTTCTACGGATAGAACATTGCTTTTTGACTTACACCTAATAAGTTGTGTGTTTATTTGGATTTGAATGAGTTCCTGCAAGTACAAAATATTCAATGAATTTTTATTAAGTGCTGTAAGGCAATAACATTTTAATTGATCGCAAGTAATTCATAAATTTGTATTCTCTAAATAATACATGAGTTGATGTTGGTTGAAGATTGGGTAGAAGTTGCTGCATCCATTTCTGAAGAATTCAGCATTCGTCTCATGAAGAAATACCTAAATTCTGGTTGATATTTGACATCAGTAGCGTATAGATATCAATTGCAGTTTCGTCAGCTTCTCGGCTATATGCGCTGAAGAATATTTGTACTACCAAATACTACCAATTTGTACTACCAAACTTCAACATACGCTGAATTTATTGTATTAATTTATAGTGATAATTGGTGTCAGTCATGCAAAAGTAGGCCTGATATCTTTGTGGGCCTACTTCTCAAAACAAGATGAATAGTAGTTATTGGAAGGCAGTGTGCATTGCATTTACTTACCATATCATACAAAGATGCGTTCATATATCGTTTTGGTCTGAGTTCAATTAACTTTTGGTGTTTCTTGATGTATACAATGTTCAATAACTTCTCAACAGATATCTACAATTATATTGCTTAGCGCGCACTGTCGACATATGTTGACACAGACATTCAAAAAAAATCCTGTGATCTACTGAATGAGCTGGGGGACATTATTTCATGCTTTTTTATTTCATTTACAACAATTTTATTTCATAAAAGGAGTTTTCGAGTTTGACGTGCTTGACGTGCACAACCTCCTCAGACCAAATACAATCATTGCTGTGTCACGAAAACTTCTCTGTCGCAATCATCACCAGTCAAAGAGCCATGTAAAAGTAAGGGAAAAATCAGTAGCACAACAAACAAGTTGACAGCACATATGTATACATGCGTGAATTCTGGTCGATTGTGTTCCTCATAATGAGAAATCACTACGTAGAAGATGGAGATTGTAATGGAGGATTGTGAGATGATCAGCGTGATAGTGAAAATTTGCAGTAATTAGTTTGACTTTAAAAATTTGAAGGTAAGCCCCATCACACTTCCCATAAACAATGCCTTTTCAGATATGCTCCCACTATCAAAATAATCCACCTACTCTTCGCAAGCCGTTGCACGTTCATGAGTTACCTTGCTTTCCAAGCTGCTATTTCCTGGTTAAATTTAATCTAACCACATTAGTGTAAAGCGAAAAAAATCTTTTTTTCGAATTTGAAAATTCTTGGGTCGCTATTTATGTGGACACGTAACTTATGATACCACTCAGAATTTTATCGGCTTTTGTTGATTTTAAGAGGTCTCACACCGAGCTTGAAGCTGATTGGCTGGGTCAAAAAGATCGATTTTTCAAAATTCAAAATCCTTCGTAGCTTGCTGGGGTCTAGAATGATTGCTTACAGCTGCAGAAACAGCACGCTGAAATTTGGGACGATTGAAACAATTACTTCTTGTCTCACATTAAGGCCAAAAGTCCCAAAAATTTCAAAAACTTTTTTCTGACTTTTCCAAAATTGGTAATACTGAAGATCGAAATACGACGAAGCTTGGGGTTTGAAATAATTGCTCGAAGCCGCAGCAACAACATACTATAATTTGGAATGATTCTAACAAATTCTTGCAGTCCACATTAAGGTCAAAAGTCCCGCGGAAAAATGCAAATATGTACATCATATTGAAGCTTTTATGCAAGTTAGCGGTTTTTACTTGTAACATTCAAGGAATGAATGCGCAACTGAAACAATGCTTTCAAAAAATTTGTCAGTTTTTTGTCAGATTTTGTCAGCCTTCAATGCTTTCATGATTCACACATTGTTCGATCCTCAGTGAAATGTTTGGCATGTTTCCATGCCATCAGATGTGTGTTTATCTTCTCAATGTTGAATCTTCTTTCACCATGTAGATTTCGCCACTTTGTGATGTGTTACTAAAAAGCTTCAAATACAGTACCACAAATAGCAACAATTGCCTATAATAAGAATTAAATTTCTAAAATTTACTTTCGGAGCGAATTGCTCTGTCATTAAGAATGAAACGGTAAAAGTTGGAATGCTCCACTTAGCATTCGTCGTGACCACCTTTTTGAAAATGAGAGATCCGAATCACCTCCTTCATTCTTTGTTCCCTCCAACACTGCCACATTCAAGGCATCTACTTCTACCCAAAGCAGTTACAAGTCGGCGGTCGTCTTCTTTCGTACCATACTGTGCCTCAATGTACAACAGAATGTATGTCTAACTTTATCTTCCTTAATTCTGTCCCTGAGTTTACTTTTCATCAAGCACCTACATCAATCATTTATCTCTTGTATTGTTGATACTACTCATCTCCACTTACGATTTTCATTTTTTTGAAATATACATTATCTTATCTTAATTTTGTAGGATAATTGTCGGTCAGTGTATGTTGGTGTAAACAAGAAGAACAATTCTATACTGACCAAACTGAATCGGCTGTGTCATCGAACTATTTGTGGAGATGACCATGGCAGTGCTTGTCTTGGCAATCTAGAAGACCGTCGCATCATCAGAGCTTTGAGATTTGTGAAGATGTCTTCAAACCCAGTAACGCTCTCTACCACCTTGCGCCAAGAAAGATGCACTTTTCTCAGCATCTTGAGTTGCTTCCCTGTGAAACATATCGCCGATCCAGGTCATTTTTCCCCTGTTGTGTCAAGTTATGCAATTCCAATTTGTAATCCATTTCACTTGAAGTGTCTTCTGACATTGTATTTAGCATGGTATTAAGAACAGTTTACGATACAAACATGTGATCGTACTGTGTGCTCTTACTGTATAATTCACAGAATCAAATATTTTGTTTATCTGCTTCGGTTTGC